>JAODTR010066755.1:0-16236 GCA_025399935.1 Amblyopsis rosae
ATATGTCCCTTTTAAACTGTTAAACTGAGGTGGCCAATCATGGGCCACAACAAGGGCGTGGCTTCTGCATTTTGTGCAAAGTTACAAGGGAAAACCAGCTCAAGAGATGTAGCGATTCACAAGTCACACATTCAATGTATTGCTGCAGCCCTACAGGTGCATTTCAGTAAGAGTCACCACCACAATATTTGACATTTTTATCTTTCTTGGTGGTGTCATTTTGAGTCTGGGGTCCTGGCCCTGGGTGGAAATTGCTTTTGATGTAAAAAGCTGTATAAATTAACGGGGGTTCTCTGTAGAACTCTTTTTCAAGTTGTACATGTGAGTGGTTTTAATATAATAACAGTAATTATCTGTATTGAAACATTTATAAAAGTAACTATTATGTTTTTTTGAAGGGTTATGTTCTTACAAGGAATTATAAGGATTTTTCTTGTAAAAATATGTATAGAATATGTTAATTGTACAGAGAATAACACTTTTTAATTAAGTATTTTCCCGTTTTTACAGTTTTATATCTTTTTTAAGTTAACAATATTTCCCAGTTTTTTACAGTAATTTTCTGGCCCCGCTGCTGCCAGAAAATCTCTTCTTTTTTTACAATATTTATTTTTGCAGTGTAACACAACAAAAAGGGATCAGTCATGAAGTAATACAAGGTTAGGGGTTGGTTTGTTTGAAGATATGCAACGTGAAGCTGTAACCCCTAAGACATTTTATTTCTTTTTCCACAAATACCTGTCTGAAGGGTACTTATCTAGAGGTTTATTTTAATCTGCAGGAGACGCGTTTGTATACCGTGCGTTTTGTGTTCTCTGAGAGCAGAAACACTCTCAATCACTCCTGACAAAAATGTTTATATCCATCTGTCACACTGGATTCACCCATTTCTGGCTGTGGGCTGTACTTCTTGATAGCGCCACAACTTTTCATTTTTCAGTGCACATAAAGAAGAAATCGTTTTGTATTGTTTGTGTTTTGAAAGGCCTGCTTTCCCAGTTGTAATACATTGAATACTTAATACAATCTAACGGCTGTTGTCTGTCAATGTCACTGTTGGAAAATAGTCTCATATGTTCTTTTTTTTCTATCCTTTTCTTTCTACGAAAAAATGCAGAAGGAAACTGCAGACATTTCCAAAACACGTTTGCAAAGATAATAAACTGTGTCTGACAAACTTGTCTGACAATTCAATCAGGAACATCATGCAGGGTGAAAGTGAATATATGGTGCAGTTTCTTGTAAAATTGCAGAAGAATGGATGTAGTTGTGAATAGCTGATTGTTCAGAAATCCATGCAGAATTTAATTAATATGTTTATGTTATATCTATGATAGCATTTAAATAGGAGGCTTTTAATCAAATATTTGAATGTATATAGTAATTTAGCTTAATATTACAATTAGCAATAGGTGAATCTAAGGGGTTACAGGAACCTGTCAGCACTAGACTAGCCTGCCCCCTGCGGTGGGAAATGTAATTTATCTTATGAATAGCTTTAACATAGTCACCAGAGGATATCAAGCGTGTTGTACGAAGTGGTGCGTGCGTACATGCACTCAGCATGTCTGTATTTAGGCTCAGATAGCCACATGCCTCCATCTCTCCTGTATAAAGTACACACAGCTCTAGCAAGACAGGTTAACAAGGTGCAGGTGTCTCGGAGAACACACATCCACCCCAACCCCCTCCCCCGGGCACCCCATCCCAATACGCAACCAGGGAGGGACATCAATCACCCCTCTATGGGTCCTGAGGGTGTCGTGACTCCGACTGGGGCCTTCGGTGGGAAATTAAAGGCGTTCTAATGGCTCAGACAGCAAAGGCATCCTGGGGACCAACTGCCTCATCTATTCTGATGCACGAAGCAGGCGATACCAACAGGCCTTCCAGCTACGGATACTCGTGCCAGAACATGTAATGAAACGGTAAATGTAGATGTAAATGTTACATGTTTTAAAGGCTTTTAATTATTTTATCAGCCAGAGTTTTGGGAAATACTGATTACTCGAGCTACAATCTGGGGTGTATACACGTTTCCACATATTTAAGTAATTTTAATTATCATCATTAATCATAATGATCTGTACGTCTACATCTGCGGTGGGGGCGTAGGTTGTGTGTACTGTACACCAAATGACGAACAACAAAAGTGAATTTCCCCAATGTATTTTCGGCTAAGAGAGAAGATAGCTTAGGTGCATGAAATATAATATACTTGTGCGTGACGGCTACTAGCTAATGGGTTATTTTTCTACTAACACGGGCACCGAATGGGACCAGACTCCACTCTCATTCTGTTCCGACACAGCTTGTGTTTGGTGTAAACCCAGATTAACGCATTTTAAATGCTAACGACCATTGCAGAAACTCCATCTTCCAGTATAATATAAGATAGTTGCAGTAGTTTTTGTAAATCCCCGAAAGGGAAGTCCAGTACTTACTTACAGTGCTGTCATAGTACAGTGAAATTACAGGTTAATATCACTTGCATCAGAGAGTCTCCATAGTATTGCCATGTATATGCAATAGAATCAGCTATGGGAGTTATGTGTACAACTTTACGCATGTTGTACCTTGCTGATACATATAATGTATATACATGTACTGAATAATAATACATGTTATATGTCATATATTTATATCCACACACCAATAAATACATCTGCATCATTACCAACGCAGCAAATAAGTAACATCTTGGGACTTTAGAATTACTATAGTCTATTCCTGTGACTGAATACATGCTCCAGGTGTTCCTAATGAAAGTTAATCAATGTGCTGCTGTTTTCTGTGTTTTTAGGAGATAGCATCCAGCCTATTTTAGCTAACGATCCAGATGGATTAGCTTCCTCAGGACATAGAAGAAGAAGAAAAAAAAGAAGAAAAAAACACACTTTCCAGAACTTTACAAACTAGACATTAAATGTCTTGTCCAACTGGCACTAAACCCGAGCTACACTGATGAGATTTTTAAACCACATTTCTGTGAGATGCTGTGTGTTAACGAGCGCTTACAATTATTTTCTCTAGTTTTCCTCAGTTGAACATTTACTGTATATTTTGTAACAGCTATAAGCTAATAGAGCTATAAGCGTTACAGTCTACATATGTACTGTATATTATAATATATCTGCATATGTATACACAGGTATTATAGCCTATACTGTTATGTTGTGCAGTGAATGCATTGAGTTTGTAGACACATTAGCATGCAAGTATGTGATTAATAAATGCAAGTTGCGTGTCTCACTAACCAGGGGTTCATTTTACATTGTCAGCATGACGAAGCTACTGTACATTTCACAAATGTTTATGAAGTCTTTGTCATTCAAAAATACATTTCCTTGTGAATGAGATTGTGTCTTTGTGCTCTTGAGCTCAGCTTCTTTCAGACATGGTTTCTCAGCGTCAGTTAAATCAATAGCTAGCATACTAAAAACATGTGTCTGTCAGTTTATTGACTTACCGGTATTTTACTTATTGAAAGAGGAAAGTGCAGTTTTGATTGCAGATGGCGGCTTGATGAAAACAAAGGCATTACACATTTTAAACTGTTCAACATTAACAAGTCTTCTAAAGACACGTAAACTCAAAGAGATGCAATTAAAACAACGTATATCTCTACAATGCAGATACACTCTCTGCATGATGTTTTGGGGATTGACTGCTCATCATGTCTGTCCATTCTTAAGCAGAGCAGGGGGGGGGGGGGGTGGTCAGTGAGGGAGGACCACACATTTTGCTGACATATGAGAAATATACCTCTCGGAGCTGAACCACCCCCTTTCAAGATGATCACACCCACTGCCTCGTAAAGAGCACTGACATGTCACATATTAACACACATGCTCAGAGATGTACAGTGCTGATGAGTCCAGTAGTACTGTAGTGCAGTACAGTACAGTATTATGTTGTGAAATATTACCTTCTCCAATGTGTTAATTATTCAGCGTCTTGCAGATGACATGCATTAAACTATACAGTATGTAATAAATATTGTAATCATTTGTCTATATATTTATAGGAACGGAAGTCAGGCACTCATATATTGTGTCTTAGTCGCTGTCATGATTATGTTGGAGACATTGAGACTGGGGAGGCTGGTAAGACATCTCAATTCATGCTCAATGTGAAGAATAATGATTGCATAAATAAAAAAGAATTGCCTAAGTGTGTGTGTGTGTGTGTGAGAGAGAGAGAGAGAGAGAGAGAGAGAGAGAGAGAGAGAGAGAGAGAGAGAGAGAAAACAAGAGAGTCTTATTAGATGATGCCTAAAGGCCTTTCGAAGGGAGTCAGAACATTTTAATTAAACAGACATATGGTAAAATTTGGCCATCATAGTCATAAAATGAATCGTTCCCAAGTTTGTGCAGGCCATATTTAAAACTGTAAAAACTATATTTTGCCCAGAATATGATAATAACTCAAATGCATTTAAAAATGAACTTACCATAACAGTCAGCCTCTTCCCAGGTCAAAGTTAAAGTCTGCATGCCATTGATCAAGCCAAATCAAAACAAATTTGGATTATGCAGGTAATATTTTTACTGGAGGATTGACTTTTACATGACATGTCCAACTCTCTTCCTAGTGACTATTGGACTGAAACATGAGAGTTATCTTAAACTGTTCTATTCTGTTGCTTGTTACTGCAAGAAATATTATACGCAGCACAGTGTGTCCTTCCATGCTATTTGTTTTTTCACAACATTGCCTGACCTGGTCTATCTGCAAGGTCTAAATCCCAGGCTATTGGTCAACCAAAAAAGCATGCAGATATCTGTATTGTGAATTTAATCAAAGAACACTATAGACTATATGTTTTGCATGTTTGCTTATTCAACCTGATATCACAAATTTGGTTTGTAGTAGGCCTGTTCTGGTTTTTTTCTCAGTATTTCCTTTTTTTTTGAAGGGGGAGCACATCCGTTAATCAGTGCTGGTAATGTGAACTGGTTGCCTTCCACTGTTCAAGGGCCTTTATGTTTTGTCTGACCACATTTGTATCTGGAGGTCAGCTTAGTAAATATCCCCAGTATTCAGATTCTTTGCAAATGTTTGGATGAACTCGAGTAGACTAGATGTGTTTGTGTTGCGAGGCAATTTTCTACTTGTGCAATGATACACTTGGCGGCTGTTTATTATGTGTCTCTGAAAGAAAATGCACTATTGTAGGGTATTCTATGCATGTTTGTGGTAAAGATTTACCTCCTGACAGTCTCTTATAAAATGGCCGCAGGGGAATGGCTGTATTTATGATTGTTGCATTGATTCCAAAGCCACACCCAAACTTACAACCACGCGAGAGCTCTATTCCTTGAGACCAAGAGAGATGTGAGGTGCAAAATAGCAGGTGCTTTTGGCAAAAGCACTAATTTCCACCTCTGGAAAAAATACTTCAGCAAGCTAGCATTGTTCCATGTCACGTCTAATATCAAAGTCCGTAAAATGCTTTTAAGAGCTTGCAGGGAAATACAAGGGATGTTATCCATGACCTCTGTTTTGACCAGCAACTGTTTTTTCCATTATACACCCCTTGAAAGACATCACCATTCTTTTGGATTCAAAACCTAATATGGCGTCCATATGGAACAAATAGCTATTGCCGCATTGTAAATATATGGCTATGTATTTATATTAATTTATATTACAGTAAGCAGTCAAACAACATTCACCTATACTGCTTCAATCAAATCCAAATGCAGTATTGAACATCTATTATTTATCTCTGAAAGGTATTTCTAAAGTGAAATACAAAATGCATGGTTTTTGCTAAATAATGTGTCAACTTTATTCTGACACAGTCATATATATGGTTGTGGAAATGAAGTAATTACTTATAGGGCAAAAGGACATTTTTCATTAACCTCAGCCGTCCACATGGTCTTCGACAGGGACAGGATACAGTTTATGATGCGTGTATGGGAGGGGTGAAATCATATGAAAAATGCTTCTCGCCCAGATAAGTAATTGCCATTCATGTTTGCCAAAAAGGAAAAATAACACTATTAAACAGCATTCCTTATAAAAATGACTTGCTTCATATTGTTCTAGTTAATCTGAACAGCATGAGAGAGTGATAAACTATTACTGTATATTCAGTATAGGACACCTAAAGTTCAAATAGGTTTTGTCTAAGGTTTTCTAATACATATTATTTAAAGATGGATGATGATTTTTTTTTTACACACAAAGATGGTGGATAAATAATAGCCAACACTCAGTGAAACATGTCAACCTTGTCTGGTAGATTACATTTTCATGTACATTGACAGCATGTAGCAGATGCTTTTATCCAAAGTGACTGTTAGAATCAGTACAATTGTAAATTACAGGCCATACACATGTCGCAGCAACCAGCATTCTGTTAGGATAATGACAGCTGCATCTCATCAAGGCAACACAGTTTACTGTACATTTTACAACATACAATATACTAATATTTTGTATGTGCACCATTCACAAACATAGGGGTGCCATGTTGTTAACAATTCAGCAAATAACAGACCTTCAGTGTAAACAGGGATATGGCAAATTCATAGACATAATATGTTGAGGTGTTTCTGCCAAGGACATCTCAACAAATGTCCTTCTGGTATTTGTTTGGCTGTCGATCTGTGTATAATCACAGGCCAGTCTGTATTTATATACTGTAGTTCTATGGTATTTACACATTATTGAGAGTACCAAATGCGTTTGCAATATTTTCTTCTGAAGTTTAGTTAAGGAAAGTGTTATACCTTCTATTATAATTTTTGAAATATCTAGTTTATGCTAATGAGGTACAGTATACACATTTAGCAGCACCTTAATTTTTTTCCTTCTTTTGGACATACATGATTTTGTTAGAAAATAAATAATTTATGTTTAAAATGATATATTTACCTTAAGTATGCTAAAAGCTGTGACGTCCAGGGTTGCGGCAACAGGCGCCGCAACCCTTTGCCCGCGTCGCCAGCGCCTCACACCCACACGTGCAATCAGCAGAGTGCCATCAGCCATGTGGGTGTGAAGGCATATAGGCTGGTGACACGCGGCGGGACGTCGCGGATTATTGTTCACGTTTTTGTTCATGTTTCTGTTCATGGTCGATGTGTTACGTGACTGTACGCCGTTTGTGTTTGAGTTTGTGTTTTCCCTTTTGTGTTATATTAAAGGACGAGCCGTGGGGCTCGTCGCTCTTTTGGCCCTTGTGTTGTTTTTCGTTTTTTCGTTCGTTTGCACTCCCTCCCCCCGGTGTTAAAAAAGCAAAGCACAAGGGCTGGTGTTAACTTAAACATTAAACTGATCGTTTTAATACTAAGAAACAGTCTACTGACACTTGATTTTGGGTTAATAGTGTATTTTATTGGGTTTGAACCTTTGTTGAACTCTCTAGTCTGTAGCTTCCTTACTTTATTAGCCCCTGATAGACCAGAAATAGTTACATCCATGTGGCATTCAGAAACAACACTTCAAATATGCTTGGTGTCTCTACTGGTGGTATTTATTTGGTGGAATTTATTTTGAAGTTACTAATGTTTGTTCAAACGCACGCACACACACACACACGCACACACACACACACGCACACACACACGCATGAGGAATAACCTAAAGTATTGATGTTGAAGATACTGTAATATGATGGATGGTAGTGAATAGGAGAAACAGACAAAAGGCCACATGCAGCCATCTGTTTATAGTAAAACTTTATGAGCATGTCTCTCCCTTGTTTATGTTATGTCAGGTGACTCAACCCAGACAAACCAGCAATCAATCATTTCATACCCATGGAAAGAAATGGCATAAACTAAATATGACAGATTGACAGGTACATGTAAGACAAAAGGAAAAGTAATACTGTAATTTGAAAATCGACTATGATGTATGGATTACAGTATATTCATAATGCAAAAACAAGGTAGAAAAGAGACAACAATGATTCATTGGAGAACATCTGCACTTTGGGTTGTAGAGATGTTTTACATAGACAGCTGGGGAAAAATTGAATAATGCAAACTGAAATGAAAATAAAGTCAAATTAGTCTAAACTAACAATTTCCTTTTAACAAGAAGATTATACATCCATGTACGTTGGGACTTTCCGATTACAAAATCTAAGAATCACTATTTTAATATTATCCGTGCAAATTGGTATTATTGCTGCAAATCTGGCCACCCCTTTTTGCATGGGGACTTTTAATAGAGGGGAAATGTTGATTCATGAAGCAATTATCAGATTTAACTTTTGTCACCTGGGAGATTATCCCAGTGGGGGCAGTGTCTGTTTCCTGGTGAGCTTCTGCCAGGCAATAGTGACTCAGAGTTCAATGTAGTGGAGTGTGGGGGACTTTTTTGTGCTGTGTGAATTTCAAAAGATTCCATTATGTGTCCCATTCAAAGTAAACAGGAAGGACGGCACATCTGATGACGTGGATTACCAGTTTGGACGCACTTCCTTACGTCTAACTAACTCTAAGAGGTTTACCACAATTCATGTTTTTCTATTTTTTACCGACCACTCGAAGCTAACATTTGATAGCAAGACAGACGTCAACATTTGGAGTGTTGAGTCTGAACAGGGTCCCCCGCTGCTGCAAGGCTTAGTGTTCTCAAATTCCCACCTCGGTGAATGCTTGTTAATCCGTATAGCGCCACCAGGCTCGTTCCACATTGCCACACCATCAATCTAACACAAAAAACAGCTAGACATTGTTCATTGGTGACGTGGAACAAGAGCTGTGTGTGGGCTGGTTAGCTACCTTAGCTCAATGCTCTGTGTTTTACTACATTTGCAGTCCTAGTAACCTTATGCGTCAAGCTCTTAGTGTGTTCATTAGTCTTTATATTAGTCTTTATATTGCAAAAAATATTCTAATGGTTGTCTAAATGACTAAATGGCAGCTTGGCATTTGCCAGACTTTTTATTAGGCCAATTTTTGCTGTGTCGTAGTGACCGTAAATGTCAAACAATGGCCCATTCTATTTTAGCAAACCTGTGAACCACCCCATTCCTTTGCAGTTCTGAGGATATGCTTTGATATAAGACATTCAGGCCTTGGTGGGTTAGATGTTAACTCCAGCTAATGCTATAGATCAGGGGTCCCCATTCCTGGTCCTAGAGGGCCGCTGCCCTGCATGTTTTAGATGTCTCCCTGCTCCAACACACCTGATTCACGTGACTGGGTCCTGATAATGAGCTATTATTATCAGGACCTAAACAGAGCTTAGTTTAGGTGTGAGATCAATTATGTACACTGGTTGACTCACATTTTATTCAAATCTGATCACAGTTGCATATGCTCTGACACTGCGGTTGGCCCTTGGAGGGAATTTGAGAAGTGGTCAGAAAATTAAAGGGTATGCCTTTCATCCCTGACACTACATTTATAATTGCCTATTCATGCATGTTTCACTGAAATGCACATTTAATCAATTGCCCATTGGACTATGCATGATACTAGGGTTCCTCCTGGATTTAGACAGAAATGGCAAAATCTGCGTGTAAATTAAAGAAATGTTGATTTCATTAAAAAGTAAAAATTGGAAAATAAAATTACTTTTCTTAATGTCTTAACTTACTAACTTAATGTATCGTGTTTGTTAGTTAGTTAGTCAGTTAGCTAGTTAGTTAGTTAGTGTGTTTGTTTGATTGTGTTTGTTTGTTTATTGTCCACTCAAGGGATATTGTTTCCCACAGCACTGTACTGTACAGTACATCACAGGTCCAACATCACTCTCACATCCAGCAACAGTAATGTTCAGACAAAAGACGGTCTTCCATGTATTATTCCATTTAATTTATGTTATTATTAGCAGACTCACCTTCACTGTTGTTGTAAACTCAAATTGGAGATGCAGATCTTGTCTCTGCTTGACTGTGAAGGCATTATTTACACCCTCGCTGCCCCATCCACATTGAAGCCACTGGATGTGGCCTATCAGGTTTATTACATTTGCCTATTTGTGTACCCTCATATCACATTTAAATATAGAGCCATGCTATCAGTACTATGTTAATATTTACCCTCAATGCTTTTATAATGTACTACGATGAAGTCATCAAACTGGCTAACTGTTAAGATTACGTTTATCAGTGTTTCATTTGGAAACACTTGTTTTTCATACACAGTAGCTCCCAAGTTATGTAAATCATGTTTACATCTACAATACACCTTGTTCCAGCAGAACTGTTCTCACAAGACTGTAGAGTGCACAATCAGGTGCAACTCAAGTGGCCGTGGCAACAGCCATTCACACAGTAGCTTTCAAACTATACAGTAGATGTGCTTTTTCTAACAGTGGAAGGAGCACATAGTGACATGTGTGGCTCCGCCTGGGTGATACAGTAGGCAAGGGGAAACCCTGAACAAACAGCATGTTTGATTAATTCCCACAAAGGTGGAAATGAAATGCTTTGGCTATCATTTTTGAGGAAGTCGTCCAGAGGGAGGGGACATGAGAACGCCCAACTGGACATTGAGAAAAGACAACACGATTCCCTTACTCGCTTGGATGGGATGGACACGTGCACTCTCCTAAAACAATAGCAAGGACTAGTCAGCTTCGATTACCGTGATAAAGAATAACACAGTATTTTACCTCTGCTGTGGTGGGCGAGCACATTTTTTCTTATATTTCCACTGAATGTTTGCAGAACCAGCCCTAATAAGTAATGTTGGGTCATGGGTCATTGGCATTGTCATCTGTCTGTCTGTCTGTCTGTCTGTCTGTCTGTCTATTTTCTATATACAGTAGTAAATATATGTATACAGTGTTTGAGTACATTGTACATTACATCTCGTCTGTCTGTCTAGGTGTTATACTGTATATATTCTTTCAGTCTGTCTGTCGTCTGTCTGGCACTCTCCCATGCAGCATCCAAGGTCATTGTCCTCCCCCAGAGGGAGTATCGAGCTGCTAACCCCAGTGAGGTGTAACTTCTCTCTAAACCAAATCATCTGGCAGGCTCCCAGTGTTGGCCAATCCTGTTGCCATCCACAGGAAACAAGAGTGTGGGAGTCAAAAACAGGGTCATTCTTTTCATTACAGTGAGAAAGTCCCTTATAGCGGTGTTGCTTGAATGCACTGAGTTTACCTGTAAGTCATTGTTAGCCATATGCAACATAGAGCATCCACTGTGCCTGCTATTTACTTTCTACAGTTTTTATACGAACAAAATGTGTGATGATATAGAATATTGTGACTTTAGTGACACCCTATAAAGGCATTTATTGTAAAAGTGTTTTAGTGTGAGGTGATGATTCTTCTATTGTTCAAACACTAAATAATAGGTTTGCAATAAGGGTTTCCAAATAACACATCCTACTGAATATGAGAGCGAGATTGTGTTGTAAATAAATCTGTCAGTATGTGAAATAGCCCAGTGATAGTAAATGGTGCAAAAATTGATCTTCATCTTAGATTGCACAAGGCATTGTGCTCCCACTGTCCCCATACAATATGTATCATGTTCTCTCTATTTGTGGTGCGATTGTGATATTTTCATCCACACAATGACATTGGTTAGCAGAGGCATATTTGCCCTCAGACTTAGAAACCCAATCCTGCAGTGTCTGTTCTGTTGAAAGGGACTAAATGAAAACAAGAAATAGGAGACGAATAAGATAGCATTTGGTTGAACTCCAGTCAGAGTGTGTGAGTGTAATTTGGTTGTAAAAGCGCTAATGTGCTTTAACATGCAGTGAAAGAAAATACATATTGCAAAAGAGACCGGGTCCTCGGGTTTTGCTCGCTGCAGTGCTCAGAGGCGCGGTTTGTGTGACCATTATCAGATTGAGATTAGAATTTCTCCCCCGAGGTATTCCTTTTCTACACCGGACCCCGCATATCATCCCACTGTCTGCTTGTTTTTGCAGAACAGCACCGTAGCAGAATGGGCCGGTGTTTTCAGTAAACATGTTATCTTGGCGGCTACGTCATTCACTCCTCACAACATAGCTCAAAGATATAGCCCGGAGCGTGTTATAGCTTGCGATGCTGGGCATGGGGCGAGTGTAAAGTGTTAAGGTCCAACAGGAAAGTGAACAAAAGAACTTGAAGAAAGAATAAACCTGACAAACCCATCAAAGCCTATTTTAAAGTGATGGACAGAGAAACTTCCTCGAAATAATGATAGTAGCTCGAAAACATGCATGCATAATGTGAAAAAAACGAATAATCGAATACTCGCAATTTTTTTAATCGAGTATATGCTCAATGAATGAATACCTGCATAATCAAGTATTTGGGGCAAGCCCTAGAGATATGACGTAATAATGTTAGTTAAAAAAAAATTTCAGATACTAAAATGTTAATCAAAAATGGTTTTAGCGGGAGCGGTATTGCAATCACTTTACGGGGAAGCCCCAGGACAAGGTGGAGAGATTATATCTCCAAACTGGCCTGGGAACGTCTCGGGATCCCCCAGTCAGAGCTTGATGATGTTGCTCGGGAAAGGGAAGAAGATGGATGGAGATGGATGGTTTTACGCTGCCATGTAATCTTGTGCCAACAAATATCAGGTGAAAGCAAGGCAATAGTATAGGTTTCATTAGCAAAACCGAGCTATTTTCTGAACATGTATCAAACCACAGTACAACTACAGTACATGCTCAAATATTGCTGTCAATATCAGTCTCTTTTTGACCAGACAAAGCGAACACAAGGGCTATTAGTCATTCTTACGATGTTCCATGTGTTGGGAGTTTCATAATGATTTTGATCATAATGCCCAGGTACTCTAAAGTAATGACTCAGTGATGCAAATCGAATTATGATACTGTGGATGGAAGAATCATAACCATATTTGCCAAATGCATAATCTGATTTGTTTTCCCTCTGATTAGGCTACACCACATTTTTTGAATCCTGCTTCGATCATGTAGCAAATCAAATAGTTGTAGCAAAATGCAGTGGAATAGTCTCAAAAGTAAAGGCATGCAATACTGCTATTACCTCATGGCTTTCACACATGAACACACACACACACACACACACGGACGCACGCACGCACACATGCACGCTCGCACACACACACACACACACACACACAGGCACACAGAGGGATATGAATTGTCACATGTGAATTGAACTGTAATACAAATAAGATAACATGACTTGGTTCTCCAGGAGCAAGTATTTTCATGTTATGCAATGTATGGCAGTTGTTACAGAAAAGGGTGTGTAGCTTTGTTATGTGCTTTGTTGAATATATTACATATGTTACATTATATACTGTACACATTTCTAATACATATTCCTCAGTATCAAGACAGTCAGTAAAGCTAAAGGCTTCATGCCAAAATTATAACATCTGATTTGGCTTCAGGTGAAATTAATTTGCCATGGTTCTGGGTGTATCTGTGGAAAGGGCTGTGAAAGGGACCATCCTTATTATTTGACAGTGAATCTTGTGTGGGTGTTTATTTTATCTCTACTCATATTACTGACTTGTAATATACAATATTCAGCTTGGCTGCATCAAAGCAAATGCCCAGTTCCCTCAAATCTGAAACACTTACAGCAACAATTTTACAGTAAAAGAAGAAATCACCTCGAAGAATACAAAAACCAACAAAGGTATGACTACACAGGCAATAATAAAAACACAAGAGGACTAGAAGACATTTTATTGGATGGACTGCAGGCTAAATGGAGAAATGAGCATGTCAGCAGGTTTTGTTGAGACTAATCATGTCTTGCTGCAACTTGCCTACTATCGCAAAGCCTAAGGTGCCATGGTCCTGTCACAAGAAGGTTATATTTAGTATTAAAACCACAAAGCAGAGGCATGCTAATGCGACAAACAATGATCTCAAGTGCAGGTCTCTAGGGCACATTTATTAAACAACAAAAGGGTTCCAAGTGTAGTAAAACCACAGCCAAAGAAATCATCGCCCTACTGAATAAAGCAGAGGATGATGGATATATTTTAACATCTAAATAGGAAACACAAATAACCAAATAAGATTATTTAAAAGCATGAAGAGATATTGCATTGTTTTGTTGTGAATTACAGCATAATGAATGATGTGCGCGTTAACAGCAGTTGCCATTCAGCCCCCACTTATTTCCCATGCTGAACATCCATACAATTTGACAAATCAAAGACTGCCGGTCTAAATGGAGTTGCTCATAGGGGTTTTCCTTCATCTAAAAAGCAGAACGAGAGCCAGTGTGGAGTCAGCCAGGCCGCAGTGTACTTTTTTACTGTTACATAGAAATCCTATTACAATGAAATGACAAATATGGAAGTGTATGGTAAACTGCATCGATCAGAGCGAACTTTGAGAAGGCCAACATTATTTGATGGTTAGTGGGTTAGCAGTTGCATATCCACGAGATGTTCTTAATAAATTCTACTGCCTGATAGGTTCTACTGCCAGTGAGCCTGATATAATAATCTAGTCCCTATAGGTGTGTTTTCTATCAAGTCTGTCATGTCTGTCCATAAGGATGAAAATAGGCTAAAACTAAATATAGATCCGGTTTAAATGGTGACAGTTTTGACACTAAATATGGGGGTTGGTGACTGCTTGAATTCTTATCAACTTCTCAAAATAATCCAATATCTGGTGAAATGTGTAGGAAAGAGCAATCATTTATAGGTCAGAAGCATCTGGATTGTGTCAATGTAAACACTGCTGTTTCATTACTGCAACACTTTAGGCTGTTGTTTAAAATTGTGCTCCATATTGATAAATGTCACCAGATTGTTACTGCATCACTAAGACTCCAGTGGGCGATAGAATAGATCTCCTAATGCCCTCTTCCTGCTCCAGCCCTCTACAACAGATGTTGTACAGGTTGCCCGTGCTATGAATGGGACCTATTGTTATAGCTTAGAGCTGAGCAAGTGTCTATGCCAGGTCAAATGTCAGGTTATGCAATAGGCACAGGGTTCACCATGTCATGACCTTTAAAATGAGTGCAAGGTGATACGACACATGGGTCGGTAGACACATGCTGAAAGCGGCCCCGCTTTCTTGATGAAGGCCCATTGACCCACTGTGCTCACCCCACCACTGACATGACGTGTGGCGTCACACATTCTCCTGGGGCTCATATAATACCCCTGAGGCCTCTGGGTAATTGGGGGACCCAATCAAGCAAGCCAAAATGGCCTTGGCACACATATAGCCAGCTGAGACGGCTGATTGTATGAGGCTTAAATTGAAATATATGATGGGTTCAATAGACAAAATGCCTTATAACCTTTTATTTTATGTATTTTATTCAGCCCATAGGCCCATGTCTGACAGAATACAAACAGCACAAACACAAAGACAAGGATTAGACTAGCTATTACTGTAGATATGTTACTCATTGCTTTAAATTCAAAGCAAGTTGCTATAAATGCTATTGATAACTATACAGTAACTACAGTTATAAAAGTAAATCAATAGGAACATGAGATTTCATTAATTTTACCTCCTTGCATTTGGCATGGTTTTTATGCCTACCTAAAAATCTTCCATTGGACACATTGATTTGGCCTCCATCCTATTCAAACTATTACAGTAATGTTTTGAATAGCTTACTGACGACAATGAGTAATTCCTATGGTTGTTTAGCTGTGTGCAGTAAACCTTCCATTATGTTATGCATGTGTGTGTGTGTGTGTTTGCACTTTGTGCGTATGCATGTGGTGGTGGGGGAAAGGGTGATGTTTTTTAGCACTACTTGCAGACTCCATGGCAACTTATGACAATCATGTGTTGTAACGTCATTTCATTGGTTCAGGCCTAAAGGAGAGCAGATGCACTGTGAAGAATTCAACTTGCCCGGCCACGCTGGAGGTTTTTCTGACTTAATAAAGTCAACACCAGAACCAGATACAGCCAGTATTACGTGCTGGAATGAGTCCTGAGTTTATCTACATATTTGGGTTATTACAGCACATGTTATGCATATGTATGGTGAGATGCCGATTGATGACCCAAGCAAAACATATTTATAGATAATAATTAGACAATGCCACAGTTTTAAAAAAATACATGGCAAACATGTTTATTGGAAAAAAAGAAAGAAAAAAAAATATTTAATATATGAGAAAATGAGGTCAAATCCAGATTATTGTGAACCAGAAGTGATTTACTTATACATATATAAGTCATGCCAAGTCATATATATCATGCCTCTTATGTAAGCTCATGCAAAAAAACAACAAACAATATACACTCACCTAAAGGATTATTAGGAACGCCTGTTCAATTTCTCATTAATGCAATTATCTAATCAACAATCACA
>JAODTR010066765.1:0-10492 GCA_025399935.1 Amblyopsis rosae
CCCTCCCCACCACGACTACGCCTCGATATCCTGTCCATGAATATCACAAACAGGATTGGTGATAAAGCGCAGCCCTGACGGAGACCAACCCCCACCTGAAACGAGTCCGACTTACTGCCGAGAATCCGTACACAGCTCATGCTTTTGGCGTACAGGGATTGGATTGCCCTTAAAAGGGGCCCCCTCACCCCATACTCTTGCAGCACCTCCCACAGTATCTCCCGGGGAACCCGGTCATACGTCTTCTCCAGATCTACAAAACACATGTAGACCGGAAGGGCATACTCCCAAGCCCCCTCCAGGATCCTAGTTTAAGTATTGCCAAATCTTTCAATAATTTAATCATTTTTATTTGTAAATGTAAAGAAACTTTTTCGGGTTAGGTAGACGTGTTTCAAATCAGAACAGTGATACAATACATTCTGATACAAGCTAACACAATGATTAATAGTGCCACTGTAAGGTGTTTCTTGGGTCACCGTAAAAGAACCAGCCTTCCTGCGCATGTTAATGTACTAATGGAATATACTGTACTGCAACATTACGTCCTACAACCGCTGCCTCTGCAAACGATAGTTCTGAGCTGGATGCAGAACATCTTTCAACAATGAGGACCATGGAAAGTTTCCTTCCAATAACAAACATGTTATTCTGTAAGTAGGCTTCATACATATTTACAGCATACATTCCTTATTCTTTGCTCTCTTTTTAAAGGCTCCACACCCCACATTTTGGTGTGTGAATATGAAAGTGTTTCTATTATACACCGGTGAGAGAATGTGATATGTGTGTTATCCCCTGGGTCCACGGTGATTGTGGGCTCCCTTAAGATCCCACCCGTCGGCAAGGCAAATCTACAACTGGTCAGAGGCATGGATGCAGGATGATGTGTCGAGGGGTTCCACCCGGCTTGCTTGTTTGACCCCCCCCCCCCCCACCCCTCCTGCCATGTTGCACTTCACAAACAATCGCTCCTCCATCTCCCAGTGAAGCAAATATCTCCATTGACAGCTCTGCCTCTCTCTGCTTATTTACCACAACAACACACACGGGCAGTGTTTTAGCAAAGGCCTCCGTTTATACAATATCTACCTGTACTGTACATGTATTAGGAACCATGCTCTACCTGTACTGTACATGTAGTGGGAACCATACTGTGCCTGTACTGTACAGGTATTAGGAACCATACTGTGCCTGTACTGTACATGTAGTGGGAACCATACTGTGCCTGTACTGTACAGGTATTAGGAACCAATCCACACTGTACCTGTACAGTCCAAGTACTGGGAACTATACAGTACAGTATGTGGAAGTAGAGCATAGCCTAATGTCTGTGCACATTCTTATTCAGTTACAGAGTGAGGAGCATTCTGAGTATGCTTTCAGACAGTGAGTTGCAGTAGCAGAAGCGCTGTTGGCAACACCAGTTGAGTATCTGTTCCTCCCTGTCTGCTTGACGCTTGTTGAGCAGTAACATTGAGGTAGTGGTTATTAGCACTGCAGACCTGCAGTACTCTGGTGTTAAGTGTCACAACGCAAAGTACTTCATTGAAATGGACCAGATTAACAAGAACAATAGAGATGAGTTGATACCATCAAACTGTATATTAACAGGTTGCTACTAGGCAGTGTGATGTCTTATTGTCATTAAACACTGGCAAAGAGGACAAAAGCATGTGTAAACTGGAGCAATAGCACCTTGTGTTTATCTGATATTCAATCTGTGAACAGTTCTGTAGTCTCGTGGGCTAATTGTGTGATGTCACTGTAAACATGTCCGTTTGGGTCCAAACACATGAATGAGTCACAGCTTAATAATGTGTGCGTGTGTGTGTGTGTGTGTGTGTGTGTGTGTGTGTGTGTGTGTGTGTGTGTGTGTGTGTGTGTACAGTATACTGTAGTTAGCCTTGATGGAATGTCTGGATCTGCAACACTCCTCTTCCAAATTGGATCGAGGAGTGTGCAGATCTATTTTCTATAACTATTTTCAGACCCCAAATCCCACATCCACACAGCCTTGTGAAGACAATACAACTGGATGGTGTGAATTCTTTGTTACTCCACCATAGTGTGCATAGCGCGTACCGTGCGATGGATGTTTAGAGATGGTCCACAGGTCACCATAACTAGATTGGGTACAAGACCTTTGGAAGGTGGTCTTAGTAGTGACAAGGGCCTGTCAGTGGCAGGCTTGTGCTCCACAGTAACACAGACTCCCCTCCCCTAATGAAGCCGCATTCTCTTGCGTTCCCATAGAATGGCTTACAGTCCTGTCATATGTCAAACCTAATCCCGGGCTGAATCGAACGCGTCCGCCGTGAAGCCCTGCGTGTTCGCTGACAGCTTTGTTTGCCCCCTCTTGTAAATGACACTGAGCTGACAGCCGGCCGTGCTGGGCCAACGGGTGGGGGATGGGGGGGGCGTAACATTTTATTTCCAGCGCCTGAGGCCCCCGAATGAGCTTGACGTCGGCCTCCAGACGACATCTGGGTCTCCAGTACGAATGACTGGCCTGGTTTGTTGCCCTTTCTAGCACGTTCTGCTGAACTCATGTCTAACCGTCAGCCTCCCACAAAACCAATCCATCCGTTGGAGAGTTAGACATGGCGTGATGCTAATCCTTCCTTTCTCCCTCCGCCAGCGGTTCGGAATGACCGGAATAAGAAGAAGAAAGAGGGCCCCAAGATGGAGCTGGTGGAGAGCTACGAGCTCACAGCAGAGATGGAGACCATTATTGAGAAGATCCGCAAGGCACACCAGGAGACGTTCCCCTCCCTCTGCCAGCTGGGAAAATACACTACGGTCAGTGCACGCACGCACACACACACACACACACAGGCAAAGCGGTCCATTGCCCAGAGACTGACCCTCAACAAATGCTAATGACGTGTGGTCCGGATTCCAAAGCCGTGTAATAAACCAAGTGGTTTTTGTTGGCGCCATGTTCTCCTTTGATCTGGTCTTTGCATGCTACTTGTCGGGTGGGGGAGGGGTCACATAATGATAATCAATGTAGCGTACTGTACGTCAAATCCCTCACTAATGCACCATAGGCACACAACTACAGTGTGTATGTGTGTGTGTGTGTGCGGAGAGTGGACAAATCCTCAGCAGCCATTTAACTGGACTCCCTGAATAATGATTGAATGCTTATCGTGTGATCGACCATTGTTGACCTGTATGGTGGATTGAGATCCCATCTAACCGTTGTCAAATACAGACCCCTAGTATAAATGCTCTGAAACACACAGACACACACACACGGTACTCGCACTTTGAACACCGGCGGTCTACGATCTAAGGGGCCTTCGTGTACAGACAGCTGTCCATCAGTGGCACAGGGAGAGACGCTGGCTTAAGAGCAGAATTAATGCGGCTAATCCATCCGCCGTCACTATCTGCATCCGCTGTGTGTGTGTGTGTGTTAGCGAGGGCACAGAGGCGAATGGCGCTCTGCGCTCATGTGTGACGGGTCTAAGCTTGGCATTGTAAATTACTTTATTTTCCCCGCCCGCGTCATTGCTCACAAGGCGTCAAGGTTGATTTGGCATCCCCAGCCCCCTCCACGGACTCCGCGCTCGTCTTAACAGCCCGTGAAAGGCCAGGCAGCCAGTGGCTGCTAAGCCTGTTGTGGTCTCGTCTGCTCTGCGCGTGTCCCAGACACGGCCTTGAGCCCAGGGGCCTTGTGGCACCGATGCAGCAAACTAGGATCAAACTGAAGCTGTCGGTCACTAACGTGGCTACTGACACTGTCAGGTGTGACCACAGTGACGTAAACGCCTTCTCTCCACGTCCCGCGGTAGGATCCGTGTCTGTGCAAAGCTCGAAGGTCTTGTAAATAACTGAGGAGAACTCTTAAGGGCGAATGCCAGTGTTGCATACAGGGTAAATTACCCTTGACACATAGATAGACCAAGCCAAGCCAGCATCCACTGGCAAAGAGTCGGGTGAGCGCATGGCAAGGAAGCGCGTGGTTTGATAGCGGCGCTTTGATTGGCATGCAGGCATGGCGGAGTCGCGCAGGGGGCTGCCGTGTGTTTTCAAGACGACATACGGTGGATTACAGTCAGCGGGGGTCGGCCGTGATTGACACCAGAGCTCCACAAACACACCTCTGTAGGAAATGTGTGGAGGCAAATGGGTATGACTAATAATGTCTAGCGTGTGTGCACACACACCCTAAACACTCCCAGAAACTGGCCTTGTTTCATGGTACCTGTCAGTCATGTACAGAAGCTTCTTATCAGAAAAATAAGCATCAGCGATTTAGTAATGTGCTGTATTCTTTAGCTGAGATGTCTAATGATCAAATGGAATCCACTGGTTCCACTGGTTCCACTGGTTCCACTTTGACAATGCCCATACGTCACATATGCACAAGCTCTGTGCTGTCTGTCTTTCATCTTCACCAATGAAATTAATGGGTTTCTTATGCCCTTTGATTAAATTAAATTAAATTCAAAGCACTCAATCGGCCGTATTTCCCACAAGACACCGGATTGCACAAAATAAAACCCTAATTATCAAACCCGCCGCTGAAAACAGTGGAATATAATAACAAAATTGTTGCCTCTTATATATATGTTGCGTTGAGCTGTTTGTCGCCATGGCAGTAGGGTCTCAGATAAAGCCTTAATCTGGATCAGTGGTAATTACGCTTGCGCACAGCCTGTGACAAGTTCCTCATTATTTAGATCGATGGGTTCCTGACGCGCCTTTCCACTCTTCTCTCCACAGAAACACAAGTGGGGCTTCCCTAGATTAGGTTAAAGCCCCAATTATGCGTCGCAATATTCCAATCCTAGTTGGTGGTGATTTAGGAGTTCATTGTCGGGTTAGGAGGAAGATGGCTAGCGGAGTGCCAGGGCTTAGCTTGACAATGAAAAAGGCGTCATTGACAGTGATGGTGATGAGAAATGAGCCTGTCATCTTTTAAAGAGACAAAAAGATGATGTCCCTTTGTTGCAGTAGAAATTGTCTCCGCCCCCTAGATATTGGCTACATTACCGCTGCTGGTATTTATTTATTTTCAAACTTACATTTGATTTACTCATTTGACTCGGTGCATCTATACAGTACGCACTAGCTTGGATGGTAAATGGTGGTTGGTTTCATTTCTTAGAGCCGCTGCTTATTTTCTAATGTCGCAACTTGTCTAATTTGTTTGGATAAATGCTCCTAAATGAAATTAGAATTCCCCAGCAACTTCCTTGTTCGCCTCTATTGAATTATGTGAGTCTCGTAATTGACTGAGATTGCAGGAGGAGGGGGGAACGGATGAAGCTGTGAATTAGCCGCCCCAACCACCCCGCTCCCTCACAACGTCCCCCTGCACAACCTCCACCTTCCTGCTCCACAATCGTCCTGCTCCGCCCGCAGGCCGCAGCAAGACAAGTTACTTTAATATCACTCCCCCTCCCCCCCCACCCACACACACACACACACACACACACACACGCACACACAGGCCTATACCTGCCCCATCCCATTATAGCATACGTCAGTCACAGGAATGTGCATCCAGACTGTTGTATTGTCGCATGTGGCTCGTTGTGTGTGATTTAAGCACTGCCCTAATGTGCCTCTCACTTAACCCCAGATCATATTTAGTGCTCTCTCTCTCTCTCTCTCTCTCTCTCTCTCTCTCTCTCTCCTTCTCTCTCCTTCTCTCTCTCTCTCTCTCTCTCTCTCTCTCTCTCTCTCTCTCTCTCTCTCTCTCTCTCTCTCTCTCTCTCTCTCTCTCCTGCTGTCTCTCCGGTGGCTAACACAATAGCTTGTTTTCTGCTGACAGTGTCCAGTTATCCCAGTGCTAACAGCCTGTGGCTAGCCAAACGACTCTGGAGTGATTGATGCGCTATAAAACAGAGGGCTGGCCTCTCGGCCCCTCTGTCGCTCGGTTGGTCTGTCTGTCTGTCTGTCTGTCTGTCTGGCAGCTGTTTCAAGCATGGTTGGCCTTGAGAGAGTTGGGATGCTCTTTTGAAGCATTTTCTACACGAATGTTGGAAAATATTTTTCAATTAAGGTCTCAAAATGCTGCTTTGTGAGCGGTCCTTGGCAGAGCAATAGAGAAAGGATTTAGTCTTTACAAGGTT
Organism: Amblyopsis rosae; assembly: GCA_025399935.1. Lineage (NCBI taxonomy): Eukaryota > Metazoa > Chordata > Actinopteri > Percopsiformes > Amblyopsidae > Amblyopsis > Amblyopsis rosae. The sequence continues at coordinate 6,093 of JAODTR010066765.1, forward strand.
TTTTTTATTTTATATAATTTTTCTAAATGCATCATCTTATAAATGATTCAGTTACGTGTCATAACAATTATATGATTGGACACTGGCGATATGAAAAACATTTGAAAGAAAATCCAGATTAATTGTTTGGCTGAGTCACTCAATCATCATGTTTCTAAGCTGTGTTGCTACTGCATTCCTTCCCACGTGTCCCACCGCTTTTTGCACTCGTCTCTTACACCTCCTCCTGTTCTCTCACACTGCCTCCTATTCTCTCACACCTCCTCCTGTGATTTCCTCTGTTTACACACTGTGCTTCTCCCGGTCTGCTCCCCGTGGAGTGTGGTGACACGGCAGCTCTCCCTCTGACGGACAGCTAAATAAAACCCAGCACAATCCGGGCATCATTCAGCGTGCAGGAGACAAGACACTCTCGTGCTGGAGAGTGAATCCCAATCGTCACGACCGGACGAACACAAGCCCCCTTCTCAGCGAGCCTGGCAGAAAGCCCCCCTTCTGCCTGGCTCCATTACCCACAATGCACAAGTCCCTTCATAACACACAACTTCTACTTACCTACTTAGCTGTCATCCCTCTTCACTCCCGGTGTCTCACAGGTAGCTCGTATCTCCACATTCCTCCTCCATTATTCTGCCCCCCCCTCCCATCCCGCTCTGTGTTAGTGGAGGGTGTGTGGCGTTAATGGCACCTCTGACTTCAAAGTGCTCCCTGGCGCTGGCTGTCACATCTTCATACTGGCGTCCCCTGACAGCTGTGAGCTTATTACGGTAGCGCGGTGTAGGCAGGCCTGCTCGCCTCGGTGTGCTCACAGCTGCCTGCCACAGCCACGCTCCTATGGAGAGGATGTCTGTGGGATGTATATACAGTGTATGTTATATAAGGCGAGAGAGGGAGAGGGTAGGGGGGGAGAGAGAGAGATGTACTTTCAGCAGAGGAGATCGTTAGCAGCTTTCACTGTGCACTGACAAAAATTGTTTGCTTTCTTTGCCTGACACTGTCTGTTTGTGTGTGTGCGTGCGCCTGTGTGGATGTGTGTGTGTGCGTGCGTGCGCATGCATTTCAGAACTCGAGTGCAGACCAGCGTGTGAGGCTAGACCTTGGCCTGTGGGACAAGTTCAGTGAGCTGGCCACCAAGTGCATTATCAAGATAGTGGAGTTTGCCAAACGAGTGCCTGGCTTCACGGGGCTGACCATCGCTGACCAGATCACTCTCTTGAAGGCTGCCTGCCTGGACATACTGGTAGGTGTCCTGTGTTGACGTGAGGGGGGTACAGGCCCTGTAAGGAATGCCGACGTCTCCAAACCAAATCCTAGGGAGGGGAAGGAAAACCATTCCGAGCAGAGTTGGTTTTCAAGCACAGATTTATTTTCAATTTTGTCGCTTTGCACTGACTTAGAATCATCCTCAATTAATATCAATACGTTATTGCAACTGTATTAACTGTATTACCGTATGAAGAGTTTTCAACAGAGCTGGATTAGAGTTCATACAAGACTCAAATCTCCTGCCTCAGTAATATTTTAATGACCGTCATGATTTGTTTGTAACAAACATAGTGTCACAAACACATCAACACAACACTCTTTTACTGGAGGCCTTTATACGTGGGCATATAGGTTTGGGTGCAGATGGTATGGACATGGATATAAAAAGGACCATTCAATTGTCTCTAACATTCATTTCTAAAGTAAAATGTTTTAAATATTTTAAAAAGCCTGCATTTCACTTGACTTAACATGGAAGCCTCTGCTTGTGCTGTGTTTCTTGCTCACTCGTCATGGTAACGCAGGGGCACTTTAAGCTCGGCAGCCGACTGAGAGCTTGAGCCAGTGCTGTGAAGTAACTTACAAATAGGTTATCTTCTACTTGTGCTGTTAGTGCTACTGTACAAGTATGCATGCGCTATCACATTTACATACATTTACATACATTTTTTTAAGTTTTTTAATAGATTACTTTTACTAGTATGAATGTTGATGTTGCTTTAATCATCACTCCCTTTTGGGATGTTTGGTTTCCGAGTTAAGCTAGTAGCGTATCATTTATTTAATGTGAAATTAAATCATGTTAATGGCATGTGGAGAGGGTGGGTTCGTGTACGTACTGTAGTGTATCTCGAACTCTATTGGCTCAGTCTCCTCAACACGTCCCGCCCTTACATCCTGTTAGGAGAGGAAGTGCATCAACGTCAAGCCACCTCCAAAACAACCTGTGTCACTATGCGTTTAGTGTTAATGTTTTTTGGTCCCTTCTACAAATAAATTGAATAAAAAAATATATAAATTGTCTAAAGCATTTAATTGATAATGCTTTAGACCATTTTTTAATTGATAGTGATTTAGAGAATTGATTCAGTATCGCACAACATAATATCGCAATACTCTGGTGTATCGATATTTTCTTACACCCCTACTTGCTTGTGGCTCTCACTGTGAGTGAGGCAGTGTCAGAGGAAATATCACAAAGTTTTGCTGTTATCTGTGTGTGTGTGTGTGTGTCTTTGTGTCCTTGTGTTTGTGCGTGTCTGAGGGAGAGTGAATGCACGGCCCGGCCAGCTGGTGTGAGTCACCGCCAGTAGCCATGTTTTATTCTGTTTCATGTTGCAGACAAGCCTGCCACTCACTGTCAGAGCCAGCCCACTCACATGGCTTCAAATACTGCTGTTGAGCCTCTTATCACCAGCATAGTCACTTCATTAGACGCACACACGCACACGCACACGCACGCGCACGCACACGCACACGCACACACACACACACACACACACACACACGTGGCAGGAGAGCCAGAGGTTGTCTTGATTCAAACTGTAAATTCAGACTACATCATCCCTCTCTCAGCTTGTGAAACCTGTTGGACTAGTATTTACACTTCTCCCCCTCCAATAATGCAAACAATATATTTAGATCCTGACGTTAACTTTCCTTGTTAACCTCAAACAAGTCCTGCTGTGTATCTCTTGTTTATAATGCATTATCTGCGATTCAAATTATTTAGTTTGAATGTTTTGTATTTTTTAACAAAAGAAACTGTATTTGAAGTGAAGGTGCATCTAATGTCTTTATAAATCACTGAATGATTTGATATATCTGGTAGTGTTCATACATGGCACAGAAGCAGAATGTAAGATATATATCACTATGAGATAATCATATCAGTTGATCATTTGAACACAAAGTTCTTTCCATAAAAGTGTCTACATCCACAATGAGCAGAATTAGGGTTTTGCATCCAATCCACATGAAATCCCTCAACTTGTGGGACCGTTGTGTTCAGAGATCTCAAGCACGTAATCGCGTACAGGCGCACCACTAACGGTTCTCTGTGCTGTCCAGATCCTGCGTATCTGCACGCGCTACACCCCCGACCAGGACACCATGACCTTCTCGGACGGCCTGACGTTGAACCGCACCCAGATGCACAATGCAGGCTTCGGGCCGCTCACCGACCTGGTGTTCACCTTCGCCAACCAGCTGCTGCCCATCGAGATGGACGACACGGAGACGGGCCTGCTCAGCGCCATCTGTCTCATCTCGGGAGGTGGGCATCCTTGGGGGGGGGGGTGTTGTCTCTGATAAGTAACGCTGAGGGGCGCTGAAAGGAATGTTTGTTTGTGTTTTTATTAAAGGATTATTATCTACTTTGCGGATTCGCTCGCCGTTTCCTTGTGGCTGTCCGTTTTCAGTGTTCGACCACAAACTGGGGCGTGGCGTTTATCCCAGCGTACAGTGTGGTGCGTGTTAAGTGAGCACCCATAGGAGGCGCCATGGTGCACCAACAGGGAACGTCACACACAAGACGATATCCCATGGAACCACCCATTATTCAGCCTATTCATTGCTAACGTGATCATTTTATGATGTGAGCAGTAATATGGTTTTGATAGCAGCAGTATGATGGCAATATAAACATTTGCTTCCTGACTGCATCATAGACTAACCTATAGGTGTGTGTTGGGTTTGAGAGAAGCAATCCCAAGATTGGCTGGACACTTAAGCCCGTCGCACACTGCGTGCGTAGCTGAAGCGCAAACGTTTCCGTAGCTGTGTCTCTGCCGTGCTTTGCACACTTTTTACGGACTGCTTTTCATCTGCCCCGCCCACCAGCATTGTCTTTGTAGGTTTCTCATGACAACCGATGCACTGAATTGATTGTGTAGTATTAACATAATATCCTGCATGTTGTAGGACAATAGTAAATGTAGAATCATAAATATATTGATATATTATGACAGGCTAGCATTAAATATAACATTTAACAACTGTCTGGTGAAGGAAATGGTGGGACTAGGGGGCGGGGCTAGGAAACAAACAAACAAAATTATTCTAAATTATTATTTGCTTCCACTATGTATTTCCATTGCACTAAATGGGGGGGGGGGGGGGGTGGCGTCTGCATA
>JAODTR010066765.1:10502-38547 GCA_025399935.1 Amblyopsis rosae
CCCCCCCCCCCCCCCCCCCCCCCCCCCGCGTCGGCATAGTGAGCAGCACTCACTTCACGTGCATTGAGCTGTTATTTGTGTCGGCACATTTCTGTTTCAAATGCGTCCTAAGAGCGTGCTTGCATCTTACCTGTTGCATGAATCCCACCATGGCCGCTCCATTGGCGCATGGAGCCATGCCACAGTGGAGTGGACTGAATGCTCTCATCCATCTAAACACACATCACGGTTGACCGCTCTCTGTTCTGTGCCTTAGCCGCTATCAACTCTCTGGTATAAATGTGACAACGCTCAACTGTAGCTGTTTGAGGTAACAACCTCTGCTTGCGTCTGATACCAGGTCACCTTTAGGTCACCTTGAGGTCAACTGGAGGTCAACTGGAGGTCACCGGTAGGCCGACGAGGTGATGCTGTGCAAAAGGAATTTAGTTCCTGTTTGTGAGAGGTGGGCCAATGGAATTTTGGCGCACCCTCTCCAGCAGGAAATAAATCCTCTCTAGGCGCTCCGTCACCCGGCAACAGAAATCTCCCCCAAATGACCCCCTTTCATATATCTATCTGTGCCAGTGTATGTTCCAGTTTTCCCTTTTTAGGTTTAGGCTGGTCACTGTGTCACTGATATTGGTGTCACTGGTACTCTACACAGTGTTACTGGTACTGGTCTCAGTGTTTAAATGCATACCCAGCAGCCAGTGTTGAAGACATGCTTACAATGTCTTGCATAATCACAGTCAGAGCAAGGTGACCAGCTATCAGGCTCCTCCATATGCTTTCCACACAAACACTGCTACCTTGTGGAGTGATGTGGTGCTCTGCTCCTGTGTGTGTGTGTGTGTGTGTGTGTGTGTGTGTGTGTGAGAGAGAGCGAGAGAGAGATACTGTTACAGGGTTTCTATGGCATAAAGAGACACATTCATTGTGCCCACACACTTGGGTTTGCAAGGTTGACAAGATTGCATGCGTTGCACAGCACGGATACTGTATGGAGCTCTATCTGTGTCTTGTGTCTCAGACCGCCAGGATTTAGAAGAACCCTCTAAGGTGGACCAGCTTCAGGAGCCTCTCCTGGAAGCTCTGAAGATCTACGTGAGGAAACGCCGACCCAGCAAGCCTCACATGTTCCCCAAAACCCTCATGAAAATCACAGACCTGCGCAGCATCAGCGCTAAAGGTACAAAGTCGGCACAATATACAGTCTCTTAGACTGTTTCAGTACATGTTTCAAGTGTGTAATATGGCTGAGCTAAATGCATTAATGGTGTATAGGCAAGGCCAGATCTACCATATGGGCATGTGCCCAGGGACCCTTGGGCAAAGAGGGGCCCTCAGTGATTTTTGTGTAGATATAGAAGTCTACACAAGAGCTTGGTAATTATCGAATCAGAATAAAATAAAAGAAATTGACAAAATCATGATTGTCAGTTTGATGACTGGACAGGTAGCCTAATAATTGGGAGCAGGCCGCTATGCATTGTGCGTAGATTGGTAGGTGGGTGGGCATAGAGCCATAGATGGTTTACATTGTACTGATTCAGTATCAGTTTTTCTAAGAACGATTTAAAACAATGTTATTATTTTGTAACTGAGCTATGATCAGACATTATTTGTATTAGCGAGTGGAGCTGTGGGAAAAACATTCTTTTAATAGCCTTGTTTGCAAACCAAAAGACCAGTGGGGCTGTCGAGAAGGGGGGGGGGGGGGAGAGACAAAGGAGCGTGTGCAATAAAAAAATGTCCATCTAATAAGTAGCTTTTTCAAATAAAGCTACAAAGAAGAGCCCTCAGCTACCAGCTACAGTATGCTCAGCCTCAGCTAACGGTAGCTATCTTGAGCAAAAGAACAATAAATGATGCCAGTCAGCAAACAGAACAATGTAACGCCATCTCAGGCTCGTTGGCTGGACTTCACAAAAGGAAAATCTAGAAAGAAAAACTTCTAAATGTAAGGGCTATTATCTATCTGTGAATTGAGTAGGCTCTATATTTTTCTGAGTATATTTGCCGTTTGCATAACACGCGTATTGCATTATTACGGTATGGTAGGCCAGTCTGGCTGTGCTGCATAATATACTGGGAGTCTCTTTCTATCATAATCACATTACAGTTCCATAGAGCTGCACAGACCCACAGTTTACATGGAAGCAAACATCCCCTTCTACAGTGGTTGTCAACGTGGGGGTTGCGAGGCTCAGTGGAGGGGGTCACGAGATGATGTTTAGAAATGAAATAACATTTTTGTAAGGTACCGCAAGTACCAGAGGGGCCCGAACAATCGATCCCCTGGGGAGTCCCCGGACTCGTGACCATTTAAAAATGATTAGACATAGCATATTGTAGCTATACTTGTCAGTAGTAGTACAGTTTTTACATTACTTTGATGTATTCTGCTAATAGCCTATATTAAAATACCATCAAATAAAATGAGGCTGTTGTGCTTCTACCACCTCTGGGGATAGTAGGGGTCATGCATCTCTGGCACTGTTATATCGGGGGTCATGAGCTGAAGGGTTTGGAAAGCTCTACTACACCACCCTCTTTTAAAAAGATTTACCTAAACATCATTGGCTAAAGAATGTCCAGCGTAATGTTAGCAAACAAACTAGCGACAGACATCGGTGACCGTCTGAGAATGCTAAAGAAAAACATTTGATTGGACCTGGCTCAGAGTTGAGAGAGCTCCAGAATCCAGCTCCAATTCTCTTTTTAAGCGTCTAATACTGATATTGGCGTGCGGGTGGGCTTCTCTGAGCTCATCCTGTTGGTGTTCTGCCCTCCCTACCCCCTCGCAGGTGCAGAGCGCGTCATTTCCCTTAAGATGGAGATCCCGGGCTCCATGCCCCCACTGATCCAGGAGATGCTGGAGAACTCTGAGGGCCAGGATGGGCAGAGTAGCGGGGCCTCGGCAGAGGGGTCCGGGGCCAGCCCCAGCAGCAGCAAGGGCAGTGCTCCGGAGGAGAGTGTCCCTCCGGAGGAGAGTGTCCCTCCGGAACAGAGTGCCCCTCCAGACACCCCTAAACCGTCAGACGACGAGGGGGCCACAGCCAGCCCTCCTAGTGAGGAGCACTGAGCACCCTGAGAGAATGACTGACTCTGTCTCTCTCCCTTTCTCCCCCTCCCACAATGTTTTGCACAAACACAAAAACAAAACAAGTCAGACAAGGAGTACCCCCTCCCTATGGCCCCTAACAGAGCACCCGTGTCTGTTGTTATCCTTTATTTTCCTCTTTTTGCCCTTCAGAATATAAGGAAGGACATCGCGGAGGCCTCAAACGGACCTGTGCATTGTGTGTACTTCTCACGCAAGATCTTATTTTGGTGTGCTATCTCTGGGACGGGGGACCTTTTATTGTGGAGGTCCCGATCCTTGCAAACACCACCTGCAAAACAGAGATTATACTCCTCAGGTCCCATGTGTAAATTCTTAAACTGCATGACGGGAGTTTGACAAAGTGTTTTTGATTCTCTCTCACTCACACTCACACACACGCACACACACACACACACACACACACACACACACACACACACACACACACAGATGCTCGTTCTCGTGATCTTTCCATCTCTTGTATGGTTGACACACATTGTACATACCATTGTATGGCTAAATCTCTGTTTCTATGATGTATGTTTGTGGTGCTTTTTCATTGTCTTAAATATTATCTTTGAGGTGATAAATAATGGTGGGACTAATTCTAAGTCCTTAAAACAATTGAATCGAATGTTATTACAGACATAATGGAAGTCTAATATTTTATATTTCCCCTATATTTAAAGTTTTCGTCATTTTTATAACTGATTCTATCTACATCACCGACAGGATACCTTCAACTGTTAGGTCGAGTGAAAGGAGAGATCGTAACTGCCCATGACATTGATACACTTGTTAGACTGATTCAAATTTAACAAACCAAAACTAGTACTTTGTAATGAAGCCCAATTTACAAGCCGTGTCTACAGAACAAACCCATGGAATAAATATGTATGATAATGACTGCATTCAAATCTAAGTACACACACCTAATTAAGCTATGAAACCAAATTCATTAAATAACTCTAAATTTCAATTCGGAGATTCGATCTTAATCAATGTGTATCTTTAATATATAGCAGCGCATACAGATACGCAGCTAGGTTAAGACAAAGCGCACATGGGCTGTTATAGAGCGTTTTGACTAGAGCTCTGATGTCTTGTTTGAAACGGGGCAATGCGATCTGTAACGCCGTTCCATTTTGTCAGGAAGATTGTATTTTAACATTGTAGAAAGTCCACTCCCAAAGGAGCATTGTTTAATTAATATGTCCTTACTATAAGCTGCAGCAATGCACAGGGTGAACCTTCACCCCTATGGAGTGCAGACCCTATTTATCCTTGGATAGTGGATCCATCGTATGCTGTCTAGGAAAGTGGAAAGTAGGAAAGTGTAAAGAAAACACAGAACAGCACTTTTCTTTCTACATCACAACACAATGCTATGACCATCCCAGCATTCCTTGTGTGAAAAACAGGTGTCATGTTAAAGATGTGGTAAGCAATTATAATCAAATACACTCAAATTCAGCAAATATCTGTAATATATATTCTGTTGCTTTGTAAATGGGAACACATAGTGGTGCAGACCGCATAACACACTATTATTTTAGCCATGTCAATGTGTGTCCGATATGGGGGGTAGAAGGGAGGGAGAGGGATTAGTTTTTATGTAGTTCAAATATCCAGTATAGCTTACTCCATCTTAAGTGGTTTCTCTGCTAAAGCACATGGAAAGTCCTAATTCTAGCACTTAACAAACCTTTAAAGAAAGTAAGGACGAAGCATGTGGAAAATGAACAGCCTGGACAGTAGTCAGCTTTGATTTGAAAAGTTATCGAATGTCACCAAGGGAAGCTCAAGGTCTCAGCACACATCAGTAGCCCTGTTCTCTCTCAACCCCTCCTGGAAATACATATCATACAGGTCGATAGAACTGATCGGTTTTCCTTTTGTGTCCCACCATGTTTGAATGTGAATAATGTTAAATAGGAATGATATGCAGTGTACTTACTTTAAGCATCACATTGGTTCTCTGTGTGACACAATGCTCTCTTGGTCTCTGTGCCTCTCTCTCCTGGTGAGATAAAGTGGATGGGGATGGGGGGGGGGGGCGCGTCCCAAATGTGTTTTCAATGCTGGAAAACCTTCACAGCTGAAAAATGTCCACCCCCCTCCCCCCAAGCTGGACGTGGCAGGGACAGTTGATCTCTCAATGCTGAACTACTCTGGTTTTATTTCTGCTGAATGTTGTACCGACATAACTGTAATATTTTACAATGTAGCTCGCTGCAGGTCATATCACAATGTTGTGTGCTTTGCATTTCAATTGCCAGCTCTGTGGCAGCCTTTGTATATTTTCGACAGTTAGCAAATACGTAATGATTCTGAGAAGCAGCCGCTGCAGCCAGTCGACCTTGTGTGGAATAGGCCACATCGTGATGTCAGCTTCTGCAGTCTGTTCTGCATCCGCCTCACATCAAACAGCCAGCGTTTCCCACCCATATAACACGCCCACCACACCCGTTTCTCATTGGATAGGAATGCCAAGCAGCTGTCGCCAATCAAACACAATCACCTGACAGCTATTTGGTTACGGTAATGTTCGGACATTGACGCTTGGAGTTTGATTTGGAGACTGGACCTTGGTTATCGATCTCTAACCAGCAGATCTGTGGGTTGTGTCTGTCAGTAAACATCACAAAACTTCAATGGTTGCATTTGTTTTGTCCATCTGTCTCAGAACCCAACCATCATACTGCAGTGTTGTATAGTTTGTGTTATGGGATGAGGGGACATCTGATCCTCGTCTTACTGGACTTGAGGATGGGTTAGGTTGCTGTTATGCCCTGCCTAACTCCCAAGGTTTGCTTTGTTGGGTTTTTTCGCTTTTCATTTTAAATATTGTCTTTACATTAACAATGCTTTTTATGTCCATATACTGTTTAACTTTACCATGATCTGTCCTGGCAAAGTAATAAAATATATTTATTTAAAAATATTGCATAGATTTATGGAGGTCTAATAATAAGTGAGGAATGCAACAATGCTATTTAATATTTCATCGTTTACTTTCATGTTCAAAAACTTACATAGTCTCAACAATTAAAATGTGCTGACGCACAGCGTTCTAAACTTCTAAAAGCCGCCTTCGGACAAATGCATAACATTTCATGAGAATAAAAAAAAACTGTATATGTAATCAATTGTGTAAAACAGCTAGCACATTAAAAATCATCGAACATCACCATTTAATTAAAGAAAACAAAATGGGGGGGGGTGGTTAAATGTACAAAACTGGGAGTGAAGGACGGGGAGGAACGCTACAGAACGCCGGTGGCTAATCAAACATGTCGTTATCGTCTTCCTCCTCGTTGTCCGACTCGACGAAGTACCTGACCTCCTTCTTGGCCCGGCCCGGCCGGTCGCGGGACGCTGCCTCCAGCATGGCCAGGCTGATGGCCGTGTCGTCGTCAGACGTGGCCTTCTTCGTGGTCTTCTACGCAGGGCGACACAATTACTTATTACAGCCAGGTACTGGAGAGGTCTGGGAGATCCAGAGCCCCTGCATGTCACTCAACATTCAGGGGGTCTGTCCTTGCCACTAACTGTACTTTCTAACACGGAGAACCACCCATTGAGCCAATCAGCACCGGCTTTCAACACCAAACGCTTTTCTTAAAACCCGAAGGTTAGAACAAATACTTGAGCGTGCATGTCAACCGAAATTGAATTTGGAGTGGCTGGAAATTCAGAAGTCAAACTTTCACAGCTGAAATATTAATTTGAGGATTTGTTGACATGTACAATGCAGAAATGCATACTTTGTGTGTGTGAGAGAGAGAGAGAGATTGGGGTTTTCTATAAAAGGACACTCAACTACACGGCATGATTTAGCATACCACTAGTTTGCCCACTAGTTTGGTACTTCTAAAGAGGGTCAGGTACTCACCCTGCTGGTGGGTTTCCCTGGCTTCTTTATGGGACTGTAGTCGTCTTCCTCTGAGCCAGATGGCTTCCTCTTCCGCCCCCTGCCTTTACCTGCAACAGGACAACAGATCCCTGAGGTCAGTACAGACAACACATTCTTTGCATTTCTAATACAAACGTAGAAGTAAATAATACAATACACCATTGACGGTGGTGTAATTTGTCTTCTTAGCCACAGAAGATACCTTTCAGTGCTGGTGCAGGCTTCTTAGATCCACTGTCTGAGTCTGAGTCCCAGACAGACTTGTCTGGTTTCTTAGCTTTGGGTGCTGGTGGCTTCCTGGGTTTAGACACTGCGTCTGAGGGTTTTTTAGCTGCTGCAGTTGAAACAAATGAGGTCAATGCTAATTAGAATGCCTTGTTTAGGGCTTAATCTCCACCAGAACATTGGTTAAGCGTTTACAAATTATGGTGCAGTAGCAGGCCCTCTAGTGGAATGACTATGCATTACCATTTTTAGCGGGGGAGGGTTTTTCAAATGCAGAGCCACTGGAGTACGAGGAGAAGGCTGGCTTGTGGTCGTCATCGCTGTCAGACTTGAACCCATCTGCCAAGACCAAATCAAGTGTCAACTTAAAAATGCCACTCAAGTTATGCCACCAATATTACACAGAGTAGCCAGGCTACCTGACTAGCTAAAGGCAGACCACTAAAACATACAGCAATGTCATTAACATTAAGGTAAACATATAGGGATGGAAGACATGACTGCATTGCAGTGTATGAACCTCTTTTTTGGCATTGCTGCACTGGATACCTGTCCCATTTAGAGTGCAATATAAGGTGGCGGTGAATGTTTTGAAACCTTTACACAATGTGGCTCCTGATTAGATCTCTGAATGTATTGTTATTCATGCAACTCCTACAGAGTTGCTTCTTGATCACGGTTCAAAGATAAAGCAAATTGTGCATTCTCTGTTGCTGCACCAAAGTTGTGGAATGGTCGTCTATAAGAGCTTCAACATCTGTTAATGTTAAAAACCAGTCAAACGATTTATTTTAGTAAAGCATTTGGAACATTCTAAAAGGTTCTTGTAAATAAATGGTCTATCAAATAATTATAACACTTCTCTCTCTCTCTTCTTCTCTATATATATACTTTTTTTTTACATTTTAAATGAGCACTTCGAGACAGTTTTATATACAGTGTTTTATAAATACATTATGACAAATTGATGATGGATTGATTGAGTGAATTCAGTGTTCAGAAGGAGAACAGCAGTAGGCTTGAGGCTAGTACACTCACCACTGTCGTTGCTCTTCTCAGAGAGGGTGGGCTTGGAAGAGAAGACACTGGCGGCTTCTTTCTTCTTCTCTGCTGGTGCGGACCTTTGAAACGAAGGAAACCAGCAGAGTAAACCCAGTGTGTTCACTACGCCACCGTTGTACTTCACACACTACAAAACGTTTTGTTGTGTTGCCGTAATGGTGCACACACAAGATCTTTCACCGGGAGGAATCCCGGAGAAATAGCACCCCGATTCCATACAGAAACATGAGAAATTGCGTGTAGCCGGCTACCATTCGCGTTGTGTTGTGCATCTATTAGCGCAATTACAATACCCATGTAGCTTTTAGTAAGATCTCAAACGGGCCAGACACAACCTTGATATGATCGATAGAATCTAAGTGAGCAGAAATAAAGCTTATACACCTCAAAACTGTACCAAAATAAGAGCACATTGTGTGTGTGTGTGTGTGTGTGTGTGTGTGTGACGCAGCTTTAATGAATGCAGTAGAAGAGCAAGGCTGTTGTATCTGTCTCCTAGCAGCTGAAAAACACCTCGATACAGTAAGAGAGTGCCTGGCCATACGTGATTTTCTGTTTCGGAGGGGGGTAGGAGTCTTCATCATTGTCTTCGTCGTCTTCATCGTCCTCGTCGTCGTTGTCGCCGCCGTCAAAGCGACTCTTGGTCTCGAGGTGGGCCAAGTCGTCTTTGTACGACCGCACCGGAGAGGGCGCCCCGTCAGCGTCGCCGTTGTCCTCCTCGTCCTCCTCCTCCTCCTCCTCGGAAAAGTCGAAGGAGTATTTGGGCTTGGAGGCTGAAAGGCAGACGGGTTTCCCCGTGTCAAATCACATTGTGTGTCGGCGCGCCTCACGGCCCCAGAGAGCACTAAAATAATGAGCACGTTGCACAGGGGTTGCATCAGTTCACAGCATCAGTTCACAGCCATCTCATGGAAAAGGGCCCACCAGTCAGATGTATCACGTGGTACAGTATGGAGGGGAACATAGCTTAAAGGTACATTAATATAGCAGCAAACAGATGGTTTATATGTAACGATCTAGTGGTGTAATTATGTCCTGAGCAGAGAATGATGTCACGCAGCCTCTGTGTGTGTTTGTGGCCCACAAAGCATTTGCTTTAGTCAGACATTCTGGCTGTGGAGAGTGACATCTAGTGGCAGAGAATGTCATACGGCGCCACTTTAAACAGCAAAGGGATTTCAAACAAAAAAGAATGGAGGTCTACCTGTAGCCCTCTGAGACTTGGTCTCTCTGGGGATGACTGGCAGGCTGTCCTCCAGCTCGCTGTCTGATTTAGAGTCTTCGTCAGACCAGGGGTTCCTCTTCTTCACTTTCTTACACGTGGCTGCTTTGGCTCCGGGAGCCTTCCTCGCTCGGGGAGCTCCTGTAGTGGTGGAGCACAACGCAGGCTGACTCCAGTCCCTCTCTGTGTGTGTGTGTGTGTGGGGAAGGGGGTCCATATCAAAAAGGAGGCGCTCACCTGGCTCCTTCTTCTCCCTCTTGACACGAGGAGCCTTGGGCTTGGCTGGGGAGCTGAGAGAACTGTCTCCTGTGACGCCTTCTGCTCCCACACAATCCTCATCAAACTCCATCTTCACCATGATGTCTTCACCCTGAGTGCACACGCAAGTGTCCACACACACAGAGACACACACAGTCTGAGAGCTCCTTCTGAAAGCATTTTATCATTCACTATGTTTTATACTCGCTTCTATATCCTCAATCTTGTTTAAATCGTTTCTGGAAAGGCAATAAAGCCTTCTAAGGCACATCTTTATTGCTATATTGTGTGTTCAGTTTCAGGTTAGGTTCATTGTCCCACTAGGGGAAACTGGTCTTGCACCAGTAGTTTCACAATAACACCAATGACATCAAAACACGTCCAAGACAACAGTTACAGCAGCTAGCTTCACATCCACCTCAGCAGAATAGCAACAGCAGTCCTCTACCTTCTTCTTCTTTGGCACTTTCTTGGTAGAATCCGCTTTCATGGGCTGACTGGGCGGCTCCACCCGGCGAGCGTAGGGCGATGGGAGGGTTTCCTCCAGGTGGACCTTCTTGACCTTGGGCTTGCCCACCTTGCCCTTCACCAACTTGGGGGCCCGGCCCGCGCTCTGCTCGTCTCGCTCCTGGGCCTCCAGGCGCTGACACAACAAAGACGGGAACAATGCCGTCACTGTCTGCATCGATTAGGGGTGGTGATGGTTAACCATCGCTGAGTTTGCGTGCAGGATAAAGGGCTAATGCTAAATACATAGCTGTCATATATTCCATACAAGTGTATAGGTGCTTCAACCCTGAAGCAGAATTGGGTGTTCCGTGTTTGAGGATGAAGACCACATTAGTGAGGGGCAGTTGATGAAGGCAGCCCATCGAGAGTAACTGTAACTAAGGCTGTACACAATATATCTATTTGATATTAGGGTTCTGTTGACCAAATTACAATGGCCAAGTTATGCCTACGGGTTAGATAAATATTATATATACTGTAGCCTTCACATTTAAGCCAGAACAAATCAAGTCACTTGATATTATCTGGACTCACATCAAGCTCCTCCACGAACACAGCCAGGTCCTCCTTCCACAGGTCTTCAGAACACTTCCGCTGAAGCTCGGCCAGCTCCCCTTTCTGTGCGACACACACACGTTACAGGAAGCTAGCTTCTCCGTTGCGTCGATCGCTGCCGTGGTGCGCCCGCGAACCTACCTTGAGGTCCCGCTGTTTGAGCAGCTCGTCCACCTTCTCCTTGGTCAGACACCACAGTGGCATGTTGAGGATGTAGTTGTAGTTGGGCCCGCATGTGGAGCCCGAGTCCACGGAGACGTCGCTGTCATTGCCGTCGCGCTCCTCCTCCTCCACGGCCTGGCGGGAGGAACCAGGCAGAAGCATTACGCCATTTTAACTCTCATCAGCATTAGTCTCTGACCAACCACATCAACTTAAGAGTTTTTTCTCACTGACTTCCATTCATTTGTTCTACATGGACGCAAGCTATACGGTGGCTTCAACACTGAGCCATGGTGGTGGCTGCTGGACCCCAGCCACCAACATACCTTCTCCTGAGCCTTGGTCCAGGCCGCTACAGGGTCCGACTCGTAGCCTTTCTGGACCAGCATTCGGATCAGATCTCGCTTGGACTTGTTCTCTGTTCAGGGGGAACGGGAGAAAGAGACATGCGGTCAGTGATGGACGCGGCGTGTCCCCTCGCCAGCCGTCCCTGTGGGAGTCACTTTGGGGACACTCACCGATGGACACCTTGCCCTCGATCTTCTCCAGGACGAAGCGCGCCTGGTTGGACAGCTTGGAGGCCTCTGCTCCCAGACTGCCCAGCATCCAGTCCTTCCTCAGCTTGTAGTAGTGCAGCCGCAGCTCAAAGAACTCCTTGAGGATGTCCTGGACCGAGTCGTACCTCTTCATGCAGCCCATGTGGTCAAACAACACCTGAACACAATGTGAGTGGGACATTTATGTAGACATACAACACGCACATACTGTTATATATTCAGACACACAGTTATCTCTGGAATGTTCCTAAACTCATTTCAAACAGTGTGTGCCTGGACACTGAAAGTGATCCGCTTGTCGCCCGTTGCTTTGTAGCTTTTACGTTCACTTTGACATTCCAGGCTCTGGTTGCCTAGGCATCCCTCTCGTATATGTCCCACTCTAAATGTTGCAGCCAATCCGTCAGCCAACGATAGCTCCCGTTGACAGTCGCCTCAGTCGCTTTGCCTGAAGTTTAATTGCAATAGTTACTAGTTTAACTCGGTACCCGCCCACTTCCCATCGCCGGCCGTTATGTTGTTATGTCACTGAATCACATTGACTTTCAATTGACCTTCGTCGCTGCTAGTGTGTCCTGGGCGTAAGTGTCAATTTAACTGAATGGTTACTGTGCTATATACATAGCCACATTAGGTGCAGAAAAGCATTAAAAATCGCTGGTGTATGACCTCCATTCATCCATTGACAAATGGACCCATTCTTCCATTGACTAATTATTAGTGGGATAAAAGTGCCTGCCTAATGCTGTAAACATCAAATATATCTTCTTGAGATTATCAAAAGCGTAGAAATGTGTGTTCAGGCCTTACCATGGAGTTGCACGTGAGGCTGGACTGGAGCTTGAAGACCTTGTGGAGGCCAGCCGCCTCGGCCTGGGCCAACTTCTCCTCAGACATGCGCACCACAAACTTGACGGTGGAGTCGGTGTGGTACTCCTTGTAGTCGTTGATCAGAGCCGGGGTCTTGTCTGTGCCCTGCAACATGGGCTCCAGCACAGACTCCTTGTAGGCCTGCACACAGCAGGGCAGGAGACGCTCAGGCATAGCTAGGTCTGGTGCTAAGGACCCGCATGGAGAAACATGCTGGCAGCTACTACCAGGGACAGATGTGCGACTCCTCCATCACTTCATTTAACAATATTAGTCCGGTTATTTTCTTTCTGCTTATTTCCACTAAACTAAATTACATTTGATGAGTCAACATGTGCAGTAAATGTATAATTATTGTATTCATATCCAGTGCTTCATTAAGTTGTACGTCCGTACAAGTAAGCTTCATTAAAGTTGGTCCTTTCATTTTCAACACATCCCTGATAAGAACCCTTATCTGCTAGATAAAAGGGAAGAGAAATGTAGCAAGGTAGATTAATGAATGCAAATGACACATACATGTCAATATAGAAGCTTGTAAAGCCACTAAGCAGTAGGAAAACGTCTAGCCGGATGACTAGTTTATCCTAATGAATTGTTTCACTGTTGTTTCTAAATGTGAATTTGTGATTAATGGATGACACGCATACTACTATTATCAACGGCGTAATGAATAATGGTTGTCTGCTGAGCAGTGTGTACCTGTGTCCAGGTGCGGACAGGCAGCTCTGTGATCTCAATGGTGGTCTTGTCTATTACAGACACTTCCCCACTGACCAGGTACTGGTTCTGACCCACTTCATGGATCACCCCTTTAAAGTTCTTGTAGCTGGGGAGCTAGAAATAACAAAGACACAAGATATAGAAGTGGATGTTTTCAATTATTAAACTAAAAGTTTCCATCTGATATTTATGTTTTTAATTGTAGGAACACTGTAAAAACATTTAAAAATGTAATACTATAAATATTTAACCCTTAAAAAAAAACACCAACATTGCTTCTAAAACCCCATGGTCTTTCTAGTGTCGACTCCATTGTCCTGGTGAGCGGTGCTAACGGCTCACCATGGGCAGGGTGTCCCGGTGGCTCAGCAGGCGGTTGATGTTGTTGACTATCTCCCGGGGATCGTAGTTGGGGATCTTACAGGCCCAGCCCGTGCCGATGCCCTCGGCGCCGTTCACCAGCACCATGGGGATGATGGGGATGTACCACTCTGGCTCCACCTTCTGGTTGTCGTCGAACAGGAACTTGAGCAAGTTGGAGTCCACTGCAGGGAACAACAGCTTGGCTAGGGGACTGGGGGGAGAAGGAGGAGGAGGAGGAGGAGTTGTTGTTAACCATTTACTCTCTTTACCCACTTCCTGTTGTCGAACCGCTGGAATCACCAGGAGTCCTGCGTCACCCCACACAAGGTTCCCAAAACACCCAGGAGTTTGTCAGTTGGCAATATAACACATTTGCTATGCTTAGGGAACTACACTGCACAGAACATGTGCACAACTGAACTTAAACACAGTTGGTGCTTTGTGGAGCGGTCAGGTCAATGGCAGCTGTGGCCACTGTAGGAGAGGCCCTGCCGTACCTGAGCATGGTGAAGATGTAACGGGGACTGGCGGCGTCTTTGCCCCCGTTGATGCGAGTGCCGAACTGGCCCAGTGGCTGCAGGATGTTCACGTTGTTACTGCCCACAAAGTTCTGCGCCAGGTTCACAATGGTCATCATGAGAGCTTGCTAGAAGGACACAAGCAAACAGAACGGAGAAAATTTGTGTGTGTGCACGCGTTAGGTCACCTTTTAGTGTGGCTTGGGGTTTCTTGCCATAGCATGTAATATATGTGGCTCAGTTCAACAGGGAATTCGCTATGACTCTTTATTGACACACAGTATAAATAGAGTATAACGCCAACCACAGAATACAACTAACCACACAATGGCACTTTTATTAACGCTTGTCTGAGAGGTTAAAGCCCCCCCCCATCCCCCGTACCTCGCCATGGTGATAGGCAGACATCTCTGCCACAGAACCAGCCAGCTGAGCCACCTTGACCTCCCTCTTGTCATTCCTCTTCATGCAGGTGAACAGCACCTTCCTCTGGCCCGGTTTCAGACCTATGTGCGGGCACCAATGACATCATCAAAAGGGGACGGGATCTAAGTCTGGCTCCCTTCGCTTCAGGACGTCCGTGTGCACGCAGACACAGGAGCTGTGTGCACACGGCCTTCCATTCATCCTTCAAAGGCTTTCAGAACAGAACAGGACAGAACCAGCAATGCGGCGCCGGGGGAGCTCGGGTACGTACCATCGACCAAGGACGGAATGGATCTCTCGTTGTCTGAGTTGGAAAAGAGGATCAGCTCTTTGTTGATAAAGTCGTTGTAGGAGAGGTGCCTCGTCTGTGTCCCGTACAGGTATTGCTGGCAGATGAAAAACAACACCTTGAATGTAATGTTTTATCACTGTGCCCTTTGATACGTTGCTGGTGTTTTAATAAAAGTCTGCGTTTGACATCCGGCAACAAAACAATACACTTGGGTCTGGCAGCTAGGGGTCGCCGTGCAACCCATCAGGTCCCAGCCAGTCAAAGGATTACGATATGGACAAATAGCACAAGACAGGTAAGCAACATGTAAGCAACATGACGTACCTCCGGCAGACCATGCATTCTCCTTTGGCGTCTGTCTTCCATGAAGTTGGTCAACCACTCTTTCCTGTCATCCGTCTTCTTCTTGCTAAAGGCCTGGAGCACAGCAGAATAACACAGGTCCACAATTCTTCTTTATGAGCAGAACTTCGCTTTTACATTTTGATTAAGGCCACTACTATTACATGTATTAAAGTGTACCTGCTCCCCAGCTCTGAGCCTGACTCCACCTTTAAAGTGCAGCTAGACCCCAGCTCTGAGCCTGACTCCACCCACTACAACTTTTAAAAATGCGTCAAGGAGCTGAGTGAGGGGAGGGGAGGGGCTGAAAGGAGGACCTCCATTAACAATAACGTTAACATTTGACTTTGATGACGTATGAGCGTATTATGTGTACCGATGAAAACCAGCAGGTCATAGGGTGATTTTTAACAGATATGACGTGGTTCTGTTTTCAGCCCATAAAATGCAGATTTTTATAAAAACGGGAATTTTGTCAGTATTACCACCAGCATTGATGTGACTCATCACAGATCAATCATATTACTTGGTTTACAGCTCAAAAAAAAAAAAATAAAAATAAACTTTAGGGTGCAGTTAACGCTAATGAATATATAATAGAAGTGGCTTCTGTACCCAAAATCATTTTACAAGCCAACAACTCCTTAAAACAACACCAGTGAGTGGGTGAATGGAGAAGTGGGAGCACTGACAGCTGTCTCGTAGGAACGATAATAAAAGGAACCCATGGTGTTGTTGTGAGGGCACACAGCAGAAAGGTCCACTCACCAGGGTGATAGCAGCGTCGTCTTCTGAGCCACCATATCTGAAGATGATCCGGTGCCTCTCCATGTCAGAAAAGTACTCCTTTGCTTCTTTGCTTGTACTTGTACCCAAACCTGAAAATGACAACGAAATACAGGTAAACTGTCACCTTAAATCAATTGATGTACTGCATCTGTACAGTTTGCAATTATATGTGTGTATGTATAAAAATAAATAAAAAAAATGTAAGGATGCCTTTCAAGACACTCAAGGACATCTTCCATTACAAATACAAAGAAACATAATATAAATACATTTGACTAAAATAGGAGCATACATATTACACATACAAGTTACAAATAAATAAAAAAGTGTCAAGAGTATTAGGAGACTGAGCAGATATTTCAAATAAAACTGTTTGTTGTGATCAGATGGAGGTAAGTAATTCAAATTTAGTGCAAGCCAGGGGATAGGTACATTAACATTTGGCTTTCAACCTTCAGCTTGTCCAACCCCACACGCTCGTCCAGTGGTGCGCGGTTGGAAGATGTAAACAAAGCAAGGTGAGTTTGTTGTTAGAAACTCGGAAAAGTGTAGGGTCTAATTGTCAGAGAGGGATACTGTCTAATTCTTCCACTATACAATCTATTATAATGTTATAACGTTTTGATTGTTTTTATTGCTGTATGTTTGTACTGATACTACCTTAACAAGATTACTGTGACATACTGCGCATTAGGTGTGTAAGAAAATATCGATACTGTATCGATTTTGTAAATCACAGTATCAAGAATTAAATAAAATGTATTTAAAAAAAGAACTAGATTATTAGTTGTTTTTTTTTACGAATTTTCATTTTTTTACAAAATACATCAACCTCAAAAGAGAGGAAAGAGACTTGTTACCAGATTTAGCTTAAAGCTATTTACCATCTAAAGTCCCTGAGCAAGCTTACATTTGTGTTTGTTATGTTTTCTCCACATTAGCATCACTATGACAGTTTACCACAAATTACAAATCGCAATATATTGCCTTGCTTACAGTATCGCAGTATTTGGCAACATATTGCGCATCGTGGCCCCTGTATTGTGATACGCATCGTATTGCCAGAGTCATGCCAATACACAGCTCTATTGCACATAGTACAAATATGATCAAACCTTTGTAGTACTTTATATGCCATGTTTTATAGTTTTCAGTATGTTTCTTCCACTCATCAAACTCTGGAATGCTGTAGAAGGCCAGCTCCTGCTTGTTTTTATTCACCTACAGGTCAAAACACACAACAGTTAAAATCACATAAATATATAGATCAGGCTTTGGGTGTCATCTACATGGGGCCGTATCTGTTACTACCGACCTTGACAATGGGTGTGATGAACTCCTCCAGGAATGTGTGTTTGAGCAGGGACGGCCAGTTGTGATGGAAGAAGTTAATTAGCAGACCTTTGATGTGGGAGCCATCTTGATCCTGTGTGGAGAACAAAAAAGAACACTGTTAAAGCACCAGGGACCAATACATTTTTGTCTACATGAAACGAGAATTATCTTTTTGTTTTTCCTTTGACACATAAGGATGAAACAGACATTAATTCAAAGAAATTAATGTAAATTTTTATGTATTTAAATAAAAAGGTTTGAAATTGTAATATCTATAGTGTGATTGTATTAATTCACACTGAGGCTACGTTAGGTCTACAGCGTATGGAAATAACACTGGGACTTTATTAAGTCTGATGTCTTTGCTCCAAGGGTACTTTCACATCATTGCATCACCTGATCGGTCATGATCATGATCTTGCCATAGCGCAGGGACCTTAGCGACTCGGGGTCCTCGTAGCTCTTCTTGTATTGCAGGCCAACTATTTTGATGATGTTGTTGATCTCGGCATTCTCCATGATCTGTTGGCGACAGAACAGTGTGTTAATGTACGCGGTACTGTGGAAGGAAGCATCAGCACAATTGTTACACTGTGCTGCTGTGCAATGACAAACACAGCAGAATGAAAGTCATTCCTAGAAAAGGTCATTGTTAAAGCCTTCTAACCATCAAATGAGGCCAGATTTCATATTGAGGAGCCTGTTGATATAGAGCTTGAAAAGAGTAAGTAGCTATAAAATAATAATAAATACAGCTTATACACACAAAAAAATAGAATAAAAAAACCACATTACATATATTAAATACAATTATATAAATAGTTAATTCCAGAGCTGTATTCGGCACAGAGTGGGAAGGGTGACTGTAAAAGCACGTTGACGGTCAGACTAACTGGTAAACAGTCCCTCTCTGACCAAGGCTGATAGGTGGGACATAGGAGGACAACTTGCAAATGCTGCTTTGGGTCTCTCCCCATCGACTTGACTCAACGGATCACGTGACACCAAGAGTCGCTCTGACAACCACAGCGCGTCATGCACAGAAGCACAGCGTTCTGTTGCTGTCTGTTACCCTTAAAAGCCCCTCGGATTGAGTGGCGTCTGCGTCCCGAGCAGGGCTGTGCATTTAACCCTCTAAACCCGAGATCTTGCATAGATCTATATTTCGTATCATATCTTCAGAACGGTAGGTGCTAGAAACCAACTGTCTATTGCCTCATAATCCAGACATTCCGCCAAAGAGATCGGTATAGAGCATGTGTTTTTCTATTCAGCGGCGGCTCTACAGCACAACCTCAAATTTGCCTCTAAAATTCACTCTCAAAATTGTGCTGAAAATGTTTTAATATTTCGTATCATATCTTTGGAAAGGTAAGTGCTAGAAACAAACCACTTCATTCCTCATACTCCAGACATTCAGCCGAAGAGATCGATGTATGGCTGAGAGGGGGTGCTAATATTAGAGACTCTGATATAGACAATAGACAATAATTGATGACAGACATAACAGAAATGCTTTTAGAAGCCATTATATGAAAGTAGTGAAAAACAGCCAAAAGACTCTAAGGGTTTGAAGTTCATAGAATTTAAATTGTGATTTCAATTTCAGCTCCTATCAATTACAGAAACAACATAATCGAGAGAAAACAAGTATTTTGCACATTACATTTAGCAAGTAAACTCTTATTTTGTGTTATTTTGTTTGAAAGACATGCGCACGCTCACGTTCATCCCTCACAGGGTTCAAGTGAAAGATCGTTACAAGTATTCAAGTTTCATAGTTGACGGTGCTTCCACTGTTCATTTGTTTCAAGGTTTTTTTGGTGCAGTAAATGCAACATCTTTCCAAAGTCAATGAGTAATCATATTACATAATTGATTCTTATTTTTTGCGTACCTGTTTGTGGGTGGCTTCCCGTACGTTGAGGATCTTGCCTCTCAGAGGGAAGACGCCGTAGCGGTCCCGGCCAATAACGCCCAGCCCGGAGACGGCGAGAGACTTGGCCGAGTCTCCCTCAGTCAGGATGAGTGTGCACTCTGAGGAGTGCTTGCCACCTGGACACACACATACACACACACATCAAAGTAGTCACACTGCAGGTAATGTCAAGGGAGCTATACTGGAGCACCTGAATCATATATGGCAGCAGATATAGCGTCTCATACACCACATATATTTTAAAATAGGTGGTGTGTATACAGTATACAGTTCTGGAAAATAGACCACTGTACAATTTTGATATGCACATACATTTAAAATATTGAAATGTAAATGTATTATGTTTAACAGAACACTATAGGCTCACTATTTTCCGAAAGAATGCCCCACATAAACACCACGATCGGAAGAGAAACAGCCAACCCAATCGAAATTTCATTTTGAAGTATAGACGTAGTATAACCCGTTCTATGACCCGATTGAAAGAAGAATTGTACCATGTAAACAGTTAAACCCGATCACTTCCTGGTTGCGTTCTCATGCCCCATCTTACGTTTTGTGTGATACTGGTAAACTATTATACTACTATACAGCCACTGTACAAAGCATGGATGTATTATAAGAACGGTACAAATTCTGGACAAATAAATTGAGACTTGCGTTGAGACACATTGAGATAATGTGTGCATGTTTAACACCAGACTCGATTATGTGACATCCCGTAAAAATAGGTAATGCTGGGTTCAGACTACACAACTTTCCAAGTGGTTAGATGGATGTGCAGCACACACTACACGGCTGTCTCTCTTGTAATCGGGTGTCTTGACGTTGTTCTGTGATTCACACTACATTACTGATTGGGGACAGGGGGTCACACACACAAAGATTTTTCACCCGACGAAGTCAAACTGGAGCTTGGAGATTGTTTCACAAGCATAGATAGGCATAGGCATATCTCACAAACAAGACGTAATATAGGCATATCCCTCTGTAGTAGCGTTCGCACCTCGTTTACATGGAGCCCGTAGACTACAAGCGTTATCGACAAGGGATACGTGTTTCAGAGAGACTTGAATTATTTCAGTATCATTGCGTGT
The DNA here is from genome assembly GCA_025399935.1 of Amblyopsis rosae. NCBI lineage: Eukaryota > Metazoa > Chordata > Actinopteri > Percopsiformes > Amblyopsidae > Amblyopsis > Amblyopsis rosae. The sequence goes on from JAODTR010066765.1 coordinate 30,752, forward strand.
TTCTTCAAGCAGTTCAAATTATTACAGAGTACATTCCTCGTCCTCATTGGCTGTAGCTCCTCGCCACTGTAAGTACCAGTCACAACACCGTTCATACTACAGAATTTTGACACCCCGACAGGTCCAGATATTTACCCTGCTAAATATCCAGTAGGGCCTTGCGACGCCTCGCCGACATGTTGCAGACACCCTCAGCTCACGTTGTAAGCAATTCACACTACACGATCGTCCTCTGAGTTGGGGCTTTTGTCTGCAAGCTCAAAAAAACTTGCTGGCGAGCTGAAAACTGGGCTAAAATCGTGTAGTGTGAACCCGGCATAACCCGAAATCGTCAATCGGAAAGATTCCATTCGGAAAGTCAAAGTGTCCATATACCCAGCTAGGGTTTCATAATAATGGTTCTGGGACCCATTGTCCTGCATGTTTTAGATGTCTCCCCTCTCCAACACACCTGATTCAAATGAATGGGTCATTATCAGGCTGCTGCAGAGATTGATAACAACCCATTCATTAGAATCAGGTGTGTTGGAGCAGGGACACATCTAAAACATGCAGGGTAGGGTGGCTCCAAGATCAGGGATGGGAAACACTGCCTCAGAAGGTCTGACTCCTACTGTGATAAGTTCTTATATACTGTCTTAGTCTTCAATAGTCTTAATGAAGCGCTGCAGACCTACCGGCATCATTGGCGTCATCTAACTTGGGGATGCCTTTGATTTTGCTGTGTTTGACTGACGAGCACTTTTTGTTGAGCTGAGTTTGAGCCTTGAACTTCACCCAGTTGAGGATGCTCTCTACGATCCCACAGTTGGTCGCCTGCATGAGGAGATGGAAAGCTCAAGGAAGAATAGCCTTCATGCCAAACTACAGTATACTACTCAGACACAAAACTCAATTCAATTAAAATGGTCATTTTTGCAGTCTAAACAGATATTTAATGACATTTAAGACTTACGTTTAAGCATGAATGCCATACAGTATGGGTAAGTCCTTGCTTACCGCCCTTATGAACTTGTCTGACAGAGGGCACTTGGACCCAAAGCTCTTCATCTGCAAGGTCATGTTCTCCTTGGTCTGAGAGTCGAAGGTCGGGTTCTCGATCAGCGCGCTGACAAACACCCAGATGTGGTTCTTCACCTGGGAGAGGAGAGAACATGTGAAAAGTAGTATTTAGGCTCATATAATACTAAACCCTAATATTGAAATGCACCTACTGCACATTACCGGTTCACCTTCAACAAGAGACGCAGTGAAATTACCTGGAAGGGTTTGACCGAGACTCCGGCCTTGTTCTTCTTCTTAACCACCTCGATGAGTTTGGTCACGATCTGGTCCACCACATAGTCAATGTGTCTGCCACCCTGGGAAGGAATCCTTCACATTAGCACTCAAGCAAACACCATAGCTTACAGGTGCCCCATCTATGATCTGCTGTCAACAGATTGACAGTACAAAGATTTTGTTGTTTATTTTTTATGGTGGTGTTGGTGATTATGGCCTTAACTAACTGTTATTATATACATATTTTATTTATTTACTTATCCATATCAACTGGCGCATAGGCTATTATGTTTTAATAATGGCTCCTGTATTGTAACATTTTTATTTTCTGATTTGTAACATTGTCATGCTTGCTGAAAAACGCCTTTTCCCCTGGGGAGTGAGAACAAATAAAAGTGATGGAACAAAAACGTCCCTAACCCTGTCTTTTAACCCTTGTCCTAGATCAGTCCCTAACCCTGTCTTTTAGCCCTTGTCCTAGATCAGTCCCTAACCCTGTCTTTTAACCCTTGTCCTAGATCAGTCCCTAACCCTGTCTTTTAACCCTTGTCCTAGATCAGTCCCTAACCCTGTCTTTTAACCCTTGTCCTAGATCAGTCCCTAACCCTGTTTTTTTAACCCTTGTCTTAGATCAGTCCCTAACCGTCTTTTAACCCTTGTCCTAGATCAGTCCCTAACCCTGTCTTTTAACCCTTGTCCTAGATCAATCCCTAACCCTGGTTTTTAACCCTTGTCCTTAAGCCATTTTTCCTGCCTGTGTATTTCATTTAATGGCACTGCTGTAGATTACACTGGATACCTTTGTGGTGGCGATACTGTTGACAAAACTGATCTGCTGGAAGCCCTTCTCGCTCATGGTGAGACACACCTCCCATCGATCGTTCACAGATTCGTTCACCACCTTCAGTGCCACCCCCGTCTCGTCCAGTTTGTCCTTGACGTACATGTCTACGTAGCTGCGGAAGCCCGTTACCTGCAGGGGACGGGCCCAAGAGACCAGTAAGTGACTATCCGTCCATCATTAAAATGACAGCTACTTTATTTAAAAGGGAAGGGGACATGCAGATGTTTTCACTTACAGGTAATTTCTTCCCGTTAAGCATGACTTTGACGCCCTTGCATGATCCAGCTATGTCATAAGCTCTGCGCGTTAGCAGCGCTACAATGTCCTTGTCCAGTTTCTCCATTTTAAACTTGGCCAGGTCTGGCTGGAAGGTCACGCAGGTGAAGTCGTCTCCGTCAAAAAACTTAATTTTGGGGTCAGTGGTCTTGGCCATGTTATTTTGCCATGTCTATCAAAGGGAACATGATAATTAACATACGTACGTACATACAGGTAAATTTCACTCAAACATTTGCATATAATTCTATTTAGAAAGACAATCCACCAACATTCCCTTTACAGAGGTTTATAAATAATCCTAGCACCGTGATTCCAAGTGTCCTTATCTAGTCACTCTGTATCATGGAACGAACACTGATGAGACACTCCATCCTGTGACAAAAGAACTAACCAAAACCTCAAGCCCAGGGGTGTGACGTCAGCCAAGCCCGACGCAGGTGACAATAAGCCACAAACTTACCTTGTACACGAACTATGCCCCACATACACTCTAGAAAAAACAGCAACCGTTTGATTGCAATTAAAAGACGCTACTTACAAAGAATCATATAGAGCGTACCGTCACCTAATGAAAGTGCAGGTATAATGTAACAAAGAAGCCATTACATAATAGTAACGCACTTGCATCTACAGCCCAGTCACACGTCCAAGAGACAATATACATATCTCAACTCCATACAGCATCATCACAAATGGTTAATTTATCCAAACACGCATTGGATCATGCTCACTCCCCCATAATCACACAGCCTCGTCAGACCAGGTCGAATAAAGCATGTTTCCCCGTGTGCGCCACAGGCAACAACAGGCAGCTTGTTGTTGCAGTGTGGACGCGGTAGCCTACATCAGCGCCCTCACCTGTTTGAAGCTATGCTTGTATTCCTTACAGGCTGTCTCCACGGTGAACTTGGTGCTGAAGATGTTGCAGAGTTTGGCACCGTATCCATTCCTTCCACCTGGTAGCGAGAGCAAAACAAACCGATAAAGCGCATTGGCGTTGTGGGGCGCAGCTCGCGACCCGCGCTACTTAAAAACCTGCCACCGTATGTTATTAATACGGCTCGGCTCACCTGTGACCTTCTTCTCGTCGTCGTCGTAGTTACTGGAGGTGAGGAGGTGGCCAAAGATGAGCGCCGGAACATACATCTTCTCATCCTTGTGCTCCACTACAGGGATTCCTTTGCCGTTGTTCCACACAGAAAGAGTGTTTGCCTCACTGGCAGTGATACAGAATGGAGCACAACACAAGGGCAGAGAGTCACTCTCAACAGGCCATCATTGCCATTTCTGGCAGACTAATGACGATACAGAATAACGGTCAGTGGCGACCTGGAGGTTAATGGCTTGGATCAGGAGCTACAGTACTCTGGGAATTGAGTGCGAGATCCTGGGTATATTTGTTTTGTTTCCATTTAGTATTTCTTCTTTATACTCATGGCTACCAGTCATGTGAAATCCAGGCGTGCCCCAACGTCAGTAATCTCAATATTCCAACAGTTAAATAAGACGCCAAAGCATATAAATGCATGGATCGTCTTTCATTACGCCCTGGGCTGCAGTGATTGATAGACGATACAAAGCAGTTAACGCCCCCCACATCTGCTGGAAGGACTGCTAACATCTATATAAAACCCCATTAAAAACAGGGCCCTGCATCACATCCAGACAGATGAAATCACGTATACAGTGGAGGATGACAGCGGTGCAGAGCGGCTCTCTCTGGTAGCAGGCTGTGAAGGACATGGGGAGCTGCTTATGCAGTCTGATGTGAATGCAGCTGGCAGCCGGTAGGTGAACCGCATGTGAAATGAGAGCTCACTGCATCCTGGCGCAGACTCATTAAACACAAGACCTCCCAGATCTGCTGCCTCTCTCTCTGCCTGGCTCAAACGCACTTCCCTGGGTTGTGTCAGACTCCACCCTCCTCAGACTACCTCTTGAATATATCAAACACTACCACCACACCCAGGAGGAGGACAACAGGGGCCTAGTTTAAAGCGTGATCACCAGTAACTGAACTAAAAAGGGGTTGTCTGGTGGAGATACAGTACGTAGAATATAGTCAATATTATATAATCTAAATAGGATTTTAAATGTTCCCATGAACAGTACATTTCTTCAGAATAAATTTCTTAATTCAAGAAAAAATTCTTGCAGCACATTTTAAGATGGCAAACATGGATTGAAGCAGGCCTATCTGCAGTAGTAAACCCACTCAATACCTCATATGCAGTATAGGTGGCTGATTTATCAAGTGTAGTACTTACACATCAATGGTGATCTTTATGGTGGACATATTCTTGTCTCTCTGTTTATTGTCCGCTGCGTTGACTGCAGAACAGAAGACATGAACACATATGAAACACAAACTGAAATGTATTTTGATTTAAAGAAGTGCAAGATTTAGTATCACTGCTCAATATTATAAGCGTTTTAAATCCTCCTGTTTCTGGAAGGGCATTTTCATAAGACATAAAACAGCATATACCGCTCTCATATACACTAGAACAAATATGGAAGCAGGCCTTCTTCTTATTCATCTTATCATATAGAGAAGCTATGACCAGAGCCTGCTCTTTAACTGTTCAGACACGGTGATAACAGCTTGTTAAATCAGAAGCTGAGTAGCTCCTAGCTAGAACATCACCAGGAATAATCTCTGACAGGGTTCAACAACATCAGGAGGTGATCTCAGGGCGACCACATGTACTAAACACAAAAAAACCCACTGGTGCACTCAATCATTTGAAGACTAATTAGCCTACACTCTGCCTCTTACAAAAGCAGAAAGGATGTGTCAAAGCTAACTCTTCAAACATATTACAAAATAAGGCTCCAAACAAGCCTGCCTGAAAGAACTAGCTCATCCAAAATAAACAATTCTCCAAAGCAAAGTTCACATGCATGTATAAGTGAGCTGCTGAACAGAGGCAAGTGATAATGTGTAATACTCTCTAATTAGGTCTGACATTGTCAAAATAATTCTAAGCCATAAAAGACCACAGGCATGAGTGTTTCAACGAACCTGAATGCCTGTGTGTGACCTGCTCATATTGCTGGCAATGTGTGTGTCAGTTGATTTATTCACTCACCGAGAATTTCATCAAAGATTTTGTACAATCCAGGGACGTATGTGATTTCCCTCAAGTTCATTCCTATGTCTTCATCAAAAACCCACATTTGCTGAAAGAAGAGGTTAGAAAGAGCAATATTGTAATTACAACAATGTAATAATAAAAACGTCACTAACTAAAGCGCTACTGCATTTACATAGTCATGTCAATGTTATTTACATAGCCCTTAATCACATTGCAGTCTGAAAGGGCTTTACAGCCTACATTTCACATGGAATCAAACCACACCCCCTTAACCTGCTCCTCCCCCGGGGCAAGGAAAACTATATATCTATATATATATATCTGTTACAATGGTACAATGGTGTAAGTGCTTTAGATACTAGGTGCATGGATTTCTTACTATTAGTACTGGTCTGTGTGCTATCCATCTAGCTATTGGTGTGTGGGTGAAGGAAACATACTAGATTGGATGCCAGTGGCCAACCCAGTGAATGCAGAAACCCAGCCCTTCCATAAAAAGCTCCACTCAGAAGGCTTCCCATTGCCTCACCTGTGTGACAGGCTCCACTGAGCCTATGTAGGTGTCTGGACGGAGGAGGATGTGCTCCAACTGGGTCTTCTTCTGGTACACACGCTCCACTGACATCTTTTTGGAAAGGTCTTTCTTGGTCCCTTCTTTGGAAAGGTCTTTCTTGGTCCCCTCACTTTTGGCTCCATCACCCCTGCCATTGGCCTCCTCTTTTTTAGCATTGTTCTTTTCGAATAGGGTCTGTTATTACCATTACAAACACACAGACGCATAACTGTCAAAAACCGCTATCTTTATCAGGGGAATGTGATGCGCCGACAGAGACCACAAACACACGAGAAACACTGGATAAGGATTAATGTGTTATGCTTACATTAATCATGGAGCTCTGGCAAGTCGTTCATAAAATGTGTTATTGCACTCTGAGCACAGTGTCATTGGTTTGTTAGGATAACCAAAGAAGGAGCAAGAACGGAAAGGAGTATTTTTAAATGTGTAATTACAATGCTACTGCAGAATGTGCGCGCTTAAACGTCGATTTAGATAGAATTGGGACAAAAGGAGAATCGCAGGAGATAAGCACATGAATAGATTTGATACATGTAAACATTACATAGGTGATGCTACTTGGGGATTTAAATGTCAGCTGCTCTCCATTGTGAGCTTGAGTGAACGTTTAGTAAAACACGTAACTTGAACAGACATCACTATATTTTATCCAGTGAAATGTGTATTTTAGGCTAAACGAACTTAACGTACCACCCAAGTGAGACCACCACTGCCCGCTGCGCCGTTGGACATCTTCCTTTGTGATCCCTAAATGTTCGCGATGCAGCTTGCAAAATGTCTTCAAGTCCGGTGAAATTCCAAGTCCATCAACACGAGAACTCGTCGGGCTGTGTTAAGCCATTGATAAGCGTTCACCTTTCATATCCATTTGGTGTAGAATATGTCCTACTAACTACAGGCACCAAAACAGGCAGTGAAGGGGAGTGTGTCGAGGCTATTGTTAAAATCGACTAGCGGTGGAAGGAAGACTACGGTAGGCCTAAACTTCCAACAAAGATGCTAACTGAGCTACTTGCTAAAATAGAAATACTGTTCAAAATACAGTGATTAAATAATTTCACAACTACCCATAGAACAACATATAAAAAGGACAAATGTTTAATTCAAACGTTCCACATACGCTGTTTTACTTAAATACTTTTCATTCAAAAATAAAAAATATAGCTAGCTCCGACCCCCGTCCGGCTCCGCCATCAACAAGATAGACGGCTCGTCCTAAAACTGAAGCCAGCAAATCAACTGGCAGCTTTCAGAAGCACTGGGTATTTCAGCCAATAGAAAAAAAGCAGGCCCACAGACAACTTAACATTGGTGACCACAAGATGGAAATAAAAACGTTTAAAACGCAATGGCTTTGTGGTGACCAAGTTTATGCTGAACATGAACACAGTACAATATTGGAGAAATAGATATATTTAAATAATTTGTATTGAAAACGTTTCAGCTTCATTATTTTACCTGACAAAATGCAGAATTAGATAGATTCACATCCTCTCCTCCTTCAGTGAAGACAAGGAATCTAAATGTTGCACAACAAAGATGTTTACAGTAGATGCCATTATTATGACAAATATAGATCTACAGTATAACATGATTGAATATTTTTACAATTTTGTTAAATAGCCTTGAGGCCCTGAAGCACTATCTGGACTCTCGACCAGATGATTCATTACCATCAACAGACTTCATTGTGTTACTCACAGAATGGACACTTAAA
>JAODTR010066766.1:0-16236 GCA_025399935.1 Amblyopsis rosae
CTCAAGCACAACCATTATAAGATCTAATATGTAGCTAAATAGAATATCTAAAATGTCTAGCACAATTTTCTACAGGACCTATGTGACCTACACACAGGATATAAAAGTATGAAATAATAATCAAACTATGTAAAACAAAAAATTATAAAATGTGGTTTATTCTACAGTAAATATGAAAATAGAAGAGACATTTTAACACTGGACGGTATACCAAGACGGTGTACCAAGACTTTGAACAATAATTTTTTAAAGAGTGTTTTTTTTAAGAAGGTAAAGTACATTTTGTGTCTATGAAATAGAACTCCTGACCATTTGTTTACATGAGTAAACAATCAATCCTCTGTCAGTAGCACAGAGCCATTGTGTTTATCTATCCGATTCAAAGGATGTAGTCTAGAGGGCATTGGGTAATTTTCCCTGTCTCAAACAAAATGCTCTAAGTGCTATTTACAGTGCAGTGTGTGGTTAGTTATTTGTGTGGTACATAAAGGTTGTTTTTTTTGTCAATGTATCGCATATCTGTTATGGTAACACATGAATAAACAAACATAATACCCTGTTAGCAAGCGCCTATCTCTTATCTCAGGTTACCTGTCCGAGGTCACAATAGGCTCATTGCCAACCTGCATGTCTCCACACTAATTCATGCTTAAACGTAACATACCCATACAGAAACACAGAAAAGTTTTACATTCTGCATTTCTGAGGTGAACTAACGATTGCTTCATGTGATACAGGGGTATATTATAGTAGATAAATGACTCTCAAATAATTAGACAACTTTCAGAGAGGATTCCATGTTCTACACAGAACTACACAGTTCCCGGTGTCTTAAGAGAGCACTAAACATAGTGAATGACTCCGCACACCCCGGACACGGACAGTTTTAACTGCTGCGTTTAGGCAGGTGATACAGGTCTTTTAAAACAAGTACAAACAGATTAAGAAACAGTTTTTATCCTACAGCCATCACTACATTAAATACCGCAAGACCCAAAAATCAGTAATTGCAGATTACATGTCACTTACAAGCCATAAGGGAATGTGTTGTACCATTGAATAAATGTCTGAGTGGGTTTTTCTTTTAACTTATTTATTCATGCTATTGATATATTATATTGTATTATCCTCTCTGGCACTGAACATGGATTGCACTTAATTTCGTTGTACTGAGTACAATGATAATAAAGATATTCTATTCTATTCTATTCTATTCTATTCTATATTCAACCAGGGTCGCACGACTTTTACTGTAAGGGCTAACATGCTTGTCTAATGAAAACAACAGCAACATTGCAGTGTTGTTTGATGCTTTGCATGCAGCAGAGCAAAGTACTCAGATTTGAAGATCACTGGCTTGAATCGGACCCGGGTAAGACCATTCATTAGTGAAGCCAGGGCCGGCCCGACGCATGAGCAAACTAAACGACCTGTGGCCACCAGGGGACCCCCTCTCAAAATTATTTTTGTCAATGACCTAATGAGTTAAATGGATGATGAATAGATGGATGGAATATGTCAATGGTTGTTAATCAATCAAAAACCCATTAGGCCTATTGGGGCTATGTGATTTACCTGGCTAACATTGTAGCATGGTTAAATAAAGTCCTGCTGCCTCTGTCAGAACTGGTAGCTTATCACTGACATTCATCTTTAAAAAAAAGCAATGCGACAAAAACAGAAAATGAGGCACAGAAATATCAAACACAATATCACAATATCAGCTAACTAGCAAGGTTTGTATGGTTACATGACAAATTACAGTATTTTTCTATTGGTTTATATACTTTTTGATTACACTATGTTTAGTAGGATATAACACGTTGTGACGCACATTAGCTTTATCGCAATTGAACACCAAATTACTGTAGTGAGTTTGTTACCCTTTTATATGAAACGTATAAGAGTAAATACATGATAGGCTGAAATTGGTATTATGTAAGCAACACATCTAGCTAGAAATAACTATATTACAGGTTTCCCACTCATGCATTTTCTGGAATATCATGGCATTATAATAAACAAACCCCCCGTATAAGGAAGATTTCTCCTCCTTACAAAACCTAATTTAACCATTGATTGTTTACGTGTGTAGTACCTATGTCCAATATTATCACATCAATATTCATTATTTCATCAAACTGAAAGTTAAGGAAAAGTTAAATTATTTTACATTTGTCTTAAAGTGGAAAACCTGACATCAGTAATGCCTGTGTTAGATTTACCCTTGCGAATGATCAAGCATTTTTGGCGGTGCAGAGGTGGTGGGGGCCCCCCAAATCAAATTCTGCTTAGGGTCCCTTTAAGGCTTGAGCGGTCTCTGAGTGAGGCAGTGAGGAAATGGCCACCCACAGCCGAATGGGTTGGCATATTGAGTTCTCATTGCACCACAGAACCATTTGGTTGGCCAAGGAGTAAGAGAATGATGTTTAAATAGTTTCCTTGGGGCAGCCACTAAGAACTCTGTAATTGCTGTAAATATTAAAGGGAAGGTCAAGCTGTGGTTTGCTGGAACACTGGAGGGTTCCAAAGTATATTAGAAGGGTAAAGTAGGTATTCTTTCCATCATTAGCACCACACTGACCCAACCGTTTTAGAGGTGTGCACTTCCATTGCAGTCAAAGCTGAAATGAAGAGAGCTTAATCAGGTTTGCCGTTCAGACTCATCATTTATGATATTGTGCAGGTGTTCATCTTTTGTGTAATGCGCTATACTGCACACCGTATATTTCATAAATCAACGTAGTTTACAGTATACTGTGCCCAGATGTTTTCTGCCTGGCCATGTCTGGCATGTCATGCAATGGTCGCAACAAAGGTAACCAGGGTAAGCCAAATACAGGAGTGTGACGTGTGAGCGGGAACAGGAACCAGGCGCAGGGTTTAAATAAAAAGTATTAATAAACAAACACAACACACACCGGGACAGCAAAAACAACAAACATAAGACGAACCACAACCTAAATACCCCCACAGAACCCACAGGCTTAATGCTGCCTTCACATGGAACAGGGCAGATGGCAGACCGGATATCATGTTAGCGGACGAGAGCAAGACGGCAAAATCAGTTGTGGCCCGCAAAAAAATGTCACTACTCTCATATTTGGTGGATATTTTCTGCCTAGCCTGTTTCAGCCAAAGTGCTGCTGTCAACAGTATATATAAATGCACCCTTTATGGGTAGAGAAACCATTGGGATAGCCCAGCTTGTCTGTTTGACTAGAATAGGATGAATATCAGAGCAGGAAGCAGACTTCCTGTCTTAATAGAAGAGCCTAAGTTAACCTTTGCAGGCCGGTGGAAAATAGCAACATCCATCCTTAATTGCAGTTTTCTTTACCCAAAGTGTGTTGATTGTTTTGTTGTGCTCACCAATGAGCATAGCATTTTCCATTCATGGTGGGGGAGGGGCCGATCATTTTAAATCTATCGTATGAGTTAGCGCCGACTTCAAAGTTTGGCTAGACTGCTAGGCCTTCTCCCAATGAGTGCGATTACTATTCCCATCGGCTCCTAATTATAGCAAGAGACAGAGCGTACTAAGACTTCCATGTGGAGAGAGAGAGAGAGATATGGAAAAGAATGTGAGAGCTGTTTATGGACTGCCTAATTGAGCGTCTTATCATGAGTGATACATGGCAGTCTGTTGGGAAACATCTTTAGCAGGGCTCTCAGGATCTTCTCTGAGCTACATTATGAAGAACAAAGCTTGATTGCAAGCCAAGACAAATGCTACCACTGACTACAGCTCCTACATTTAATACGTCTTAAAACTATAATGCAGTTTTTGTTTTGTTGTTTTTTTTTACCTTCAATAGCTCTGAGCAGCTAACAAGCTAGCAAAATGTTGGAGCTTTGATGAAAACTGTATAAGATAACTGCATTGGGATCCCGCGGGAGTGCAGCTTTAATCATGCTGCGGGGAAAATCCTGCGGTCCCAGGATTTAGCTAACCTGTTACATCATATGGTTACATAACAAACTGAGTTGTTGTCCTTGGAAACTGTTTGGAATAGGTCAGGCAAGAACTACTGGTCATTGGATAAACTATCTACTGTATCATCAGCTATAACAGGCTAACTTCAACCACGCCCATCTATTCCAGTAGTTCCTCATAGGACGCTGATTGGTCTAAACTGAACCTTTGTTGGTTTAGCCACAAACAGACATTATTGAAAGCAGCCTGCTCAATTTTTATGTTGTCACAGATAAGGTATTGTAAAAACAAAAAAGTAAATAAATATTGATATACATTTTAAAGATAACACATATTTCACCACGTTTTCTGAATTATGGGTTCATAACTAATCAAAACAAAATGTTGCCAAAAGCATAGTTTTTCATTTTCATACATTTTCTTGTCGCAGAATGGCCTGTATTATCATCGACACTGCTGGGCATTTGAGAATTCAAGAATGTGTCTGTCTGAATGTGTGTGTGTTATCTGCCTGCTTAAAAAAGTGTATAATGAGCATAGGAAGATTATAAATATGGATGTTTATGTAAATAATAGACTGCAAGAAGAAAATCATGGTGTGAGGGATGGCAGGGAAAAGAGAATGGGTAGAGGAGTGTGTGTGCGCGTGCGCACGTTTTTATGTGTGTGTGTGTGTGTGCGAGAACAGAACTTTACGATCAAAATTAACGAGGAGCAGTGCAGGCAGGAGGGAAATTGTTAACAAGTAAATAACATCCAGGCTTAGCTGCAGGGATAGAGCAAGCTACGAGCACAAACGACTGGATTTATAGCAGGATACAGAGACGTCCGCGGTAGCAGTGGTGTTAGCGTTGTCTGATGGCAGGGAATTGTGGGGATGGATGGTGAGCAAGTGGGAGTTTCAAACTGTTCAAGAGTCAAGTTCAATAATCACACAAGGAACTTTTGACGGACAGACATTCAGTGTGGATTAATACTGTCATATATATCACCGTTGTTCATTATAAAACCACTTTTTCGCCCTTCGTCGCAAGAATTTCCTATCCACAAATGACCTTTGTGCTGGGCTGGCAAGTATCAGTGTTTGTTTCATATAATGGTGGCGGGGTGGAGGGAATGAATAAATGAAGAGCAGCAGTGGTTCCTGTCTCGCTCCTGCCAAGTCCTTCAACTTAGGTTTTTTCACCTCTGACAGTAACCCTAACCCTTAGTGACCAGAGTGTATGCATTAACAGGCTTCAGACAGTTCTCCGACCCTGCCACCAGGAATAGGTGAGAGCTGAATGGAGCGTCAAAGGAGCTGGTTCGAGCTGGACGGGAGAGGCGAGAGAACGAGAGCAAAGCTGGGGTGAATTTGAAACGCAAAGACCAGAATTCAGAGTTTGTCTAAAACCTTGTCTGTCTCTATAACCCTCACTTTCTTGGTCTTGTTCATGTGTTAGCATAAAGGCCAGGATCAAAAACCAACGCTACGCGAGTCTAATTGTTTCTAAGACCAGCAACCTCCTTGAGAAACATTTAAAAAATGTATTAAATCATACTGCTGCCTGCGTCTTTGATAAAAATGTTCAAGCTTCTACACCAACTCAAAATGTGTGTAGAAAAAAGAAAATCGAAGAAATATTAACTTTTAATGCAGTGTATCGAAATGTAAAGCTGTACTGATGATTCTCTCTGCTCTTTTCCCTTTCTCTCTTACACACAAAGGCACTTACACAGCTTTATCGTCCAAGAAGCATTGATACACATTTATACCACTAACTCATACTGTATACTTCAACTGGGTTTGCATGTTCTTCCTTCGTCCCAGATTATTTAAACGCTCTGTATGTGTCAGGGTTTATTGGCAGCATTCACCGGTCTGCCATGCTTCCCAAGTTTCCCATTCACAAATTAACTCATCTTGGACTTTGTCTTTGTCTTGTCATTACACACACCTGGTTTCCATTCCCCAATTAGCCACAGTATATGTATCCCTCTGTCCTTGTCATTGTTTCCTGTATTGGTGAGTGTTGCTTTCAATAAATTTTGCTGTTCTGAACCCAACCTGCGCCTGGTTTTTGCCACCTCACCCTTGCACGTGACAATGTGAGCCTGAGCCAAAAAATAAAACTTAACAAATTCCATGCGTGCGTAAAGTTTAAAGTTATGAAAGTGATTTATTATGAAAGTGATTTATTCAGTGATGTTAATGACACTGCTGAGCATTGTCACTGTAATATCCATACTACATATCATTTTCATTGCTTTAATGAAGAATTTTTGCCACACAAATCTCTCAAATGTTGTGCTGTGACAAGACCCAATTGACCCAGTTCTGCTCTGAGGTGACAGGTCTATCAAGGGTCTGAGCCTTAGGTCAAACATCCCAGTGGTCTAGGAGGCTAGTGGAGGAGGCTTCAAGGTCTACACGTTGGCTGAGGGTGACATTGTAGAACCAAGGCCAAAAGCTCCGGTCGATGGGCAACTGTAAGGGGATAACACATGATATGCTATCAGTAGACTGCTAAGTAACCCACCAGGAGGGGCTGTGTGCCAATATAACGACCTGGACTGAATGTGGGTGTGACTACATTTCATTTGAGAGGCTAGCTAGTATGCAGGACTAAGAGCTTGTGAACATGTTGTCACATCCTCTGGTTCGCTGTGTAGCTCTGGGCAAACCTGATTTACACACACACACACACACTGTCTGCAATATGGGCTGCCAAATTAACTGTCTGCCATGCTTTATTGGTATTTAAATAATCATTTTCTGCAGCATTTTCCGCCACTAATGCTTCACTCATTCCTCATATTTTATAATTTAACATCTGTTACCTCCACTTCTGTAAAGAACCTACATTTGCTTAATAGAGGTGGACATTGAGGGAACATGTTAAAGTCGACCCCAGGAATTGTGCATGTGTGAAAACAGCCTTCACCCAGCCCAAGAAACCATGTGGTTATCAAATAATTTTGTGCCCAGTTTTCGATTTGCACCTCAACTGCCTCGCAGTACAAAGTTCCCGTCAGCCCAAATTGGAGGGTACAGCGTTTCCGTGTGCCTATATATTTGCCCACCCGTCTCAACATGAGAAAAAAGGACAAGTGTGGAGTTTTGTTGTTGGAAAGTATATGAACCTGACACTGCTTATGTTATGTTGTGTCGATACACAAGCTGACAGTGTTTAAGCACCGTCTGTGCATTCTGTTGTCATACTGTATGAGTTGAGGCCTTATCCCTATACTAGATTCTCCCCTACGGAGCTTTGCCTTGTTTTCACATGCAGATGTTGGCTGCTAGCGGGGAGATGCTAATGCACGGAGGAGCTGTCACCCTCTGGTTGAGAGCTGTAAGCATGAGTGACAGATGTGCAGTCAGTCGGTGGGCTCCATTTTGACAAGATGGGAGCGAGAGAGAGAGTCTCAGACCCTCTCAGACACTGTGTCAAAGGTACACAGTGAATATCTTTCAGGAGAAAGTTGAGCCAGGAAATAGGAGAGCAGCACTTTTCCTGTTTATCTGGGTGAAACTTTTTCTCTGCCAGCACTCCATTGAGGCACATTAAGTCTGTGAGAGGTCATGAATAACGTCCTGCTGCTTCGGATAGTGATGTAGGAAGACTGACACAAGTTCTTAAACGCCTCCTTTTTTATTTTTTAATTTGATCATTTCAATTGTAAAGAGTTGGCAAACGCCAACGGTGGCTCATCACCTTTCTGGACTTTTGCATTGCGTGTGGGAGGAGTTCACATCAATCCCCTGCAACAGATTGCCAGTGGGTGTACAATGATAGCTGGCACCACTGTTTGTCTTCATCTATGGCATCACGACAGAGGAGGGGGAGGCTGAATGAAGCCCTGCGCATCCTCCTTTGTGACATTTAGCCCATCAATTGCTGCTGTTTGCCTTAATGCGCCTCGGTGCATTCTACATGTGAATGTGCCGTTTAAAACGCCAATGATCTTTGGCAGTTTTCTTTAGTTTCAGATGCAGCTGCGGCTTTATTGTAGTTGACGTGTGTCCTTTTCACCATGAAATAAAAGCCACAACAGTAATACAAATATCAGTAATCAGTGTAGCTCTTTGTTGTTGTATCAGACCTTAAAAGGCAAGGAGAGAAGTTAACTAACAAAGTACGCTATCTCACAACAGGACATTTTCAAATACACAATACAAAGAACAGGGGATCTTAAACTCTAGTGTACGGTATGGACCCACATATTTTAATATGGAATTATATGATTTTAATCTGGAGTGTATAGCAACAGGTCAGGGTTAGGTAACTTGCTCAAACTCTTCTAGGTAGGCATGACAGTGTTATCAAAGAATAAATCACATTACATTTATGGCTACTTGGTAGACACATTCAAGCACAGAAGCACATGCCTAGAACATCTTGAGGAGGTTTAGACTCTGCTCGTGCCGTACGTGGTGTTCAAGTATTCGCTGCAATTTCCTCAAAGACGAAAATATAATTCACAAAAGCATTAAACAAAGGGAGACTTTTCATCTTTAATTTTTTCACAAATATATAGGAAATGTTGGACGTGTTCCAGTTCCTGCTGGAGCATATATTCCTGTCAGATTTCAAACAGCTTTATTAATGACCTTTCAACATCATTAATGCTAGTCATGGGGGACAGAAACTAGTGTAAGTTAAAAGGAGATGCAAGCAGACTGTCAGTGATTCTCAGCTCGGTGGCTCTTTAGCCTTGCATTGCATGCCGTGCACGCTTTGTGACTCAGCCTGCAACGTGCACCAGCATGTCAACCAAGGACGCTTATCCGTAGGTGTATCTTATTAAAACAGAGGGTCTGCTATTTCTATTCTACCGTACTGTGTTATGCGTCTCAATGTGGATACATTTGACGTATTGTGTTAACATGAAACTAATTTCCTGCATGAAGAATCAATACTTTGAAGGGGAATTATGGCCAATGTTGAGACAGACATTATTTTTGCACCTCTACCAACCATGGCATGCAATTCTGTCAATCTCCGCTGTCTATAAATTATTTTTGAAAAACATTACCTTTTGAAGTCGTGCAATTCCTAAGGCTTTGTCGTCAAGGTGCTGTAATAAACATCCCAGGTAATTTTGTTCTTGATTTGATAAGGAATTCATATGTGTTTTCCTTAGAAAATGGCCTGGGCCTATGAGAGCTGCAGGGAAGGAGTAGAGGTTAATGCAATAAGACACTCACTCATAGAACTAACTGTAATAGTGGTTTTAGCTTAAAACAAAATGAATCCCCAATGACTAAATGACAGATAAGAATATAAAGAATTATGTGAGTGAAAATGCCATTGGATTTGAACCCGGCTGTTATCTCACTTGTCATCACACACATCTAATCATAGTTATCACCATGACAGGTTCATCCGTGTCATGGAAGCCAGGGAATACAGCAACAAATAACACAGTTATGTTCCAGGAAATCTCTCCAATAGGATGGTGAGAATCAATTGATGATGTGTGTGTGTGTGTGTGCAGGCGAATTGGATACATTGCGACTCTGGGCATGGGGGCATCTATCAGGCAATGCATTATATCAATAGCATCAGGAATCAAACACCCACTCACTCCATCAGTGACAGACAGATAGGAACTATCATTTTGTGGGTTTGCTGTACACATGCCCTGAACCCGATCCCTCTGAACCTTCTTCCCAAAAGCAGATGTTGCTATAGCTAATAACCATGTCTCCTCAAGCCTGGTAAAGTACCAGCATGGCTACCACCTCTCTGCATACCCACTCAGTAGGGCAGACGAGACAGACAGGGCAATCTCTGCTACTGTTCTGCCTGATCCTTCTTCAGGTATTCAAGGAATACGCTTCAGGGGACAAAACAGACGTGGATATCTATTATTTAGCCCATGACCTTGAGGGATTTGGGGCTTGATTTACGAGCTATGAGTTCTGCATGTGTACTGTATGTGTGCACGCATATACTGTACCATTGATGGAAACCCAGCTCTTCTCAGCAGAATCTCACTTTAGACATGCATTGTGCACATGTGCTGACTCTCAATATACTGTAGCTACTCTTACTGTATTTCCCTCCTGCCTGCCCTCACCCCAAGACCGGTGCCATTGCCTGTACCCTTTGTGTAACTGAATCCCTCATCCCCTTGCATCCCCTTGCACCTGTCTTCACTATGCATGCTGTAAAAGAATAAGAAGTCTGCCCAAGCTGCCATGTGGTGTGGCGTCTGCCTGCCCGGAGTTCATGTATAATGTATCCCGTGTCCTCTTCACTCTTATTCAACACAGGAGATAAAACAATATAACCCTGTGCAACGCCAAAGCAAAGGGTCAGACTCTCTCATCCGCTTTCTACTTCTTAGTGAGTGCAGATAATGGCTTTAATTCTGCACGTGTGTATTACTAATTGGCATTACATGTGATGTACTGTAGTATCTTTTTTTTGGACTAATACAGTACACACATTTAGTCATCGAGGGGAGTTGCATAGTTGCACACTTATTTCCCTGGACCCTAAAGGGATTAACCATATAATTATGGCTTTTTATATTAAAATATCCTGGAGGGGGAACACATTTCTAGAAACTGCTGTTAATAAAATTGTCCATGATGTTTTACGTTACACTGAGCTCATGCTACTGTAGTCTTTAGTTTGAAGGTGGCTGAGCTATTTGTCTTCAACGTTTGTGGATTTGAGCTTCACACTGCAAAACTCAGCTCTCAAATACAAAAACAAAATATATCAAATAGGGGAAATATTGAAAACAAGGAAAAAATATCTTGTCAGACCAAAACATAAGCATTTAGGTCCTTGTGTACTAACGTGAGTTAGTGTTAGGCGTAATTTCCTCTCACTTTTGCACCTAAAAACATGGCACTGTAATGTATGTACAAACAGCACGCACATGGCACGCACAAAGGAACATGGTCGGGACCGGAACTTTCCTTTTCCTATTCATGCAAACGCATTCATGGGAGGGTAGAGGAGAGATTGGGAGTGTCGTGCAAACATATGAGAGGAGATGCACAAAGAGAGAGTGATTAACAATTCCACTGACTATATGAAAACTGCGGTGCAAAGTCGGTTTTGCTGTGAATATTCTTTGCCTCTGAAAAGCAGGTGTTATCCCATGTAGCGTGTTTCATTGACCTGGTTAAGCAAGCAACTTCAAGATTCATCCAAGCAAGATGAAGACACAGGCCATGGAGAGACGTGCTGAAGGATTTGATTGCTTGTGTGGTGTTAAAATAAATGTTTATTTCACTTCTTTTATTTACATTTAGTAACGCAAAAATAATTATTTTAGGTAGAATTTTACACGTTATCTTTAGGTTTGACGATACATATAGACAAGTAGAATAATTATAATTCAACTTGTTTTCTTTTTCTGTGTCTGCTGTTCCATTGCTTTCAGGCGCCTTACAGATATAAGGCTAAAACCTACTCGCCGGGTCAACGTCAAGTTTAGAGGGCGGTGCCAGGCGCAGATTACATGATCAGTCGCAAGTTTAGTACATCCAACGTAAAAAGCGATGGCTGCGCTCACTTTTACGTTGCGTATCGCATGAGGCCCTTAATGCCTTAATTGAATATATATCGTCTAATTAAGAGATATTTAATTTTTTTGCAGTTTCTGTTGATTCCGTTGGAGCAAACCCCTGAAGCCTCACATTGTCAAATGGAACATGCAAGCAGAGCTGCTGTGATAAATGACTGATTACATACTTGTATTGTAATGTATTTCACACTTTATAATATATACCCCTTTTTAAATACTGGTCATATCAGGGCCAGGAGTGACTTTCAGAACCCTTGTTAACAGTTGCCCTGTTGTGTAAAGAGACACATCATCTCTACCAATACCATATTGTCAACGCCTCCGCAGATATCCCACCTCAGCTTGCTGCTCGACCCTCGGAAGTGACCTGTCTAAAAACACATCAGAAATGGCAGAGAGCCAGAGTGACTAAACACACACACCTCCCTTTTCAACACACAAACATCCAGTCATGCTTGTCTGTCTTTGACCTTTTCCATTGAGTGTATAGGCACAGTGCATGTTGCACTTATTCCTCTGTATTTGATGCAGGTGTGTTCAGAGGACTGCGTTCAGAAAGTGGAATTACAGAATCACGGTCAATGGTTTGGCCTTATGTAGTTCAAGGTGACACTGTTTCTTCTACCTTTACATTACTTGCTTTATTTCTAGTGGCACAGCGAAGGAGGATTTGTGTATGTGTTGTCTATGTATACAATGTCTGTTTGCATTTCTTTCATAAACACAGAATGCTGACACTGATCCAATGTGACAGGAGATACTGTATGTGTCCATTTGTTGTTATTATTTTTATATTGAAGGTATGCCGTTTATTCTAGTGCATATGGCATTTATTTAAATGTATTTCCTATCTATCCATCTATTTCTGTATATTTCTATCTCCTTATATGTACTGTATAGTTAAACAGACTTGCATTTCAACTCCCATACTGTTGCTCAGTGAGACAAATTAGCATGAAATAATTGACTGGTGTCATCAATATTATATTTGAAACTTCGCTTCATCGATGCATCTGTCTTATTACATTAGGAGACCGTTAGACAGTTTACATGTATCTCATCATGTAAACTAGTTAATAAAAATGTAATGGTCTCACTGCAAAGTTTTGATAACCTTCAATAAACTCAATGAGAAAGATGCACATGCACATTCACACACACGCGCGAACACACGTGTTTTCTCTAGCAAAAGAAGAAAATAAATGTTTGCATATGCATATTGCATAAAAATGTGTAGCCTAATCAGCGCTCTAAGACAGAAGCCAACCCAGACAATGGAATAATGGAAAAACCACAATGTACAGTTCATAGTCTATAGTCTATCTTCTGTGCGTGCAAATTACATGCAATGTCATGATAATTGCTCTGGCAAATCCAGCCTTCTGAAATAAATTGTTTTATAAAGACTTCCCAAAAATGTGATGTGGGAACATAAAACCCTTTCTGACAGGTAGGTTGATGAACCTGCATGCGTTCTCAAAAGCCAAATAACTTGGTGTTTGCCCAACACACAGCTTTCCTCCCACTCAACACACCTGGAGATGTGAACCACAGGAACACACCCACACAATGGAACATGCATACAGTAAGCCCTCTACCATGTCACTGCGGTGAATGTGCGCTCACATGCACCTCACGCCAAAACGATGCATCATAACATGGAAATGCGTGCAGTTTCTCTGCCTCAACGATTGATGAGAGTTGGGGTTTGTCTCCTAAGTCTACTGGCTGCAGGGTGGACAAGATACATACTGATACATACTGTAAACACAAACTAATACCTAAGCATCCTATCAGAACTCAGAACACAATCCACAGAGACACTGGTGTAGTATATCTTTCTGATTCATGATACTGTGTTCTTCCATAAAGCACAGTATAAGACCTGTATTATGGTCCAGTTAATGTTTCCAGTAATAATGAAGTTCTTAATAGCTCAAATAAATACATTTTCACTACCACAGCATCTGAAAAGCAATTTGCCTTCAGAAATGACGGGTCACTGACATGCAAAATGAAGATATTGTCATTCACTTGAGCGTCAGATCAGTTTCAGTCTAAATCAGTTTGCTATATATCTCATTAGCTAGGCCTTTTGTGCTCCTTTCATTAAGCAGTAAGCCAAATTATTCTGACAAATGGGACAAAGTCTTAGACAAGGTCCAGGTTGTGCAATGCATGCCCCTGAAATGGAAAAAGGCTGCAGTCAGATGATGATTGAGGAGATAAAGATATTGATTGTGTTGGTAGCTACTGAAATATGTCATCTTAATTTTTCATTTCAGGATCCTATTTTTGCCTAATGTGAAACATGCTCGCTCTCGCTCTCTCTCTCTCTCTCTCTCTCTCTCTCTCTCTCTCTCTCTCCAATAAAACAGATACTTTAGTTTACATTTTAAATCTCTAAATGAAACCTTCCATATTAAATAATGTTTCTCTTCAAGAGGGGTTGTGTGTGGTTTGGTATTAGGAAGCAGATGAATGGAGCTGGCATGTTTCCAAAAGAACCTATGATAACCTGGGCTAGGCAGAACACTGCACATTATAAAAAAGATGGCGTCCTGCAGGAAACTCTTCTCCTTTCTTCTCTTTTTGTCAATTACAGGAGCATTCTGCGCCTGCTAGCGGCTGCCAGGACTCCTGGGCACTGCTAACCCCAGTGCCATCTCCCTTGTCCACCCAGCAGCCTAATGAGGGGCTTTGTGCAGATAAAAGTGGCTGGCACATCCAGTCATGCGCCCGTACATGGCAGTTAGTATCCAGCTAGACACATGGGGATCACTGCCGCATTTCCTATCTTTTTCTTATGCCTTTCATCTCTCCATTCTCATGTTATCATATGCCTAGGAAGACAGACGGTCTGAGGGAAGACAGACAGGTTGGATAGAGTATCCGTCACGGGGGTTTGGAAGGAATACATCTTTGTGGAATTAATCCTAGCTGATGTTAAGAACTGGAATGGAAATATTTAAATATTTCATGAACAAAACAAAGTGTAATGCAATTGTACTGTATGAGCTGCTAACTGTAAATATAATGAAATACATTACGTGTATTACAGCAGGGCATTTTGCTCCTGTCAATATTCTGACAATATTGTGCTCTTATGAGTCATAAAGCCAAATATTGAATTTATTTTTTGTATGATGACCACTGAAAGCCTTGATACTTTGGTTTACTTTAGGCTATATGATATTTGTAAACACAAATATTGGTTTATCTTTCCAACATAATAATGGACTAAAAATGGATTTTTAGTTTATAATAGCTGGCACATGCTTACAATGTAACAAAACAAGGAAGAACTGCAAGTAATTGTTGCAGTGCAAGCTAAACAGAACATTTACAAGAATGTAAACCCACCTTGAGGTAAGATACAAGAGAGTTGTGGGGGAATGGTGATTGTGTCTCGCAGCCCGACAAAAACAAAATAAAGATCATTATGTGAACACTCCTATAATGAATACCGTGGCCACAATATCTATTTTGTTTTAGCTCTTTTAGTGTTCTTATGTTTAATGTTCCAATCAAACCAGGAGACTAAAGTCGAACGGTGTAAACAGTGCAGTTTTGGCAGGTACAACAAATCTAACAGATACACCTGTGGCAGCTGCCATACTAAAGCTTTCAGGCAGTAGAAAAGCATTTGTTGTGGAACATGGGGGCAGTGTGTAGTATGCACAGTGTAATTGAGAAGCTTTTTGAGAATATGGAATAGAAGAGGGCTGTTAAAATGAAGTAAGAGCCCAAGGTAAGTACTGTTTGAACTTCAAGAGAAATGATTGCTCATCAATCATGGCTCAGTTTGGGAGAGGATGAAGAAAAACTCTAGGATTTGAAAAGTAGACTCTTCAATCTTTGTCTGTCGGCTCTCTTTAAACACAGACACCATCTGTAAAGCGCAGGGGATTTTATTCAAGTCAGTCTCTGAGGAATAGTAAAGGTAGAAGTTTCCTACCACTGACAAGGTAAACCCATGTCAACAGCTAATGATATCTCACAACTAAGGACGTCTCCTAACTAGCGTCTAGGAATTAGCCACCGCATGCTCACCTTACATTGATTCCTGGCCATCAAAATACAACATTATATCGCCAAAATGTCTCCCCCGTCAAGGTGGTCTGGTCAGGGTCCAGCCTGCCTACAGGCAGCGCACCGTCAAACAGCGGACCTCCTGTGGACACGGAGCGGGTCCGCAAAACGAAGGCGCCTGATTTAAAAAAGTATGGCACAGACCGTTAAAGCAGCGGACTCGCTACAGGGCCAGGGCAGACCCGTACATCGGAGGCGGCTAGTTTAAAATATTTTGACGCTGACGGTTAGAGAAAGCCAGAGAAAGGAGACGACTACAGTACGTTACTGCAGCCTACTTCGAGTGGAGCAGCAACGTCGGACATTTATAAGGACTTTAAGCTTCCCATGAAACACAAACTTGGTAAGTAGCCTAACAAGTACAATGCAGGTATGGTTATACATTATTGTATTGCCTTTATTTTTTGTTTGCCGTTTGCCGTCAAACAGTATTAGCTCATGTAGACTACAACAGTCGACAGTCGACACACAGGCTAGCGATACCGGTGCCGGTAGGCTAGTAGATTTTAAATACAATTGTAGGCATAGTAGAATGCTACCGTATAGCCCACCTGCCTGTCACATATGTCTACACATTTATCTAATATGGCAGAAAATGCAGGTGCCGTCTGTTTTCTGTGTGCAAACTCATGAACACCCGAATTATGAATTGACAAAAATTTTCACTTTATTTT
>JAODTR010066787.1:0-16229 GCA_025399935.1 Amblyopsis rosae
GCTTGAGGTTGCACTAATGTTTTGGTATTCCTGAAATTGATTTCATTTCACTTAATTTTGTGCTAAATGTATAATGCGCGCAATTTTTTTTTAACAAGCTCTTGCAGATTTAATATCAATTAAATTTGTAATAAGGAAAACAAAGTGGTGCAGGCTGCACAACACTATGTGTTATCAATGTGGGTGACACAGATTCTGAGGGAGTACCCGATGGCATCGACTGGATTTCTATATTATCAATAATGTAGTTATCCGATTAATCGAAAAAATAATCGATAGATTACTCGAACAAAAAAATAATCGTTTGGTACAGCACTAAACGGAACACAATTATGTTGCATGCTGCCCTGATCTTTGAGTCTCTCTCTCTCTCTCTCTCTCTCTCTCTCTCTCTCTCTCTCTCTCTCTCCATTATGGAAGCATACAGTAGCATAGCATGTTTAATGGCATGGATGTTTCCCAGGTGTCCTTAATTAACGTTCATTATGAATAGCATACCATGTTTAATGGCATGTATGTTTCTCAGGTTTCCTTAATTAAGGCTTATTATAACTGAATGAAGGAAAGTCATTAATCAAGAATTGAATGTGATACAAATATGCAGATTTCAGAAACCACCAAGTATTTAGAGTCTAAGTCTTAGACCTAAATCATACTCCTCTAAATATTCCACACATTGACTGCCAGAAATTCACATACTGTACAGAAAAGCCATGCAACCAGAACTCATAGCCTTCACAGCATTTTAAAATATCCTTACAATTCTCACTGTAGAACTATATCAATACCATTAGGCCCTTGTAGATTTATTATCAAACGTAATTTCTGTAAATGTGATTGATTCTAATGTGGCCTCTAGTGTGTGGGCCTAAGGCCAAGGCTAGTTTGTTTCCTTAGCCTCAAATAAATCGTAATACTGTATATTTATGTAAATCAATTGTGTAGACCAATATTTAACTGTTCATGTAAAGATTGGGTATTGATCAATAAAATGCACTGATTTAATGTTCTATATTTCCTTATGTTGAGGGAGAATGTAATGTAATACAGTTTGTTTGCCAATGGTTAATTTGTTAGCCCAGGCAGGACAACTATAGATAGTTCTGTCGTATAACAAAGTACAGTATGTTAAAGTATTGTGACAACTTCAAGTTTAAACTAATTCTGTATTGTACAAAATCCTGTAGTATGTATTCCAAGCTGTAAAGTATATTTATTTGCATATACTGTATGTAACAATGCTGTTTAAAATGGTTGTTATAGTCACTATCCCATTTTTTTCATGTTTAGTTCGATACATGACATTCCCCCTGCACAGACATGCATCTGGATATTATCTCATAACTCAACAGATCCCTCATGTACACGACAACTCTCTAAGACCAGACCAGGGCCTCATCACCATCTACAGAAGAGTATATGCCTTCCTTAACTATGTTAACTCCTTCCATATAAAACAATGCCGTCCCCACAACTTGAAAGGCAATAGTGATGGGGGAAAATAAAAACGACATACAATCACAGCAACCTCTGATGGGCCCGTGATAGCTTCCAATGAAGCCCCTGTGGGAGCTTGTGGACACTGATGTGAGCGGTAACACACACCAATGGTGGCCTTCACCGGCTGGATGGGATGGTGTGAAAGCCCTCAGGGACGAGCTGCCAGCAAGCATCCCTCAGACAGACATGCTGGATGCTGTGTTGAACCTGCAATGACAACCCTTGTGGTGTCATTGTCACGCGCACAATATACCACAACTCAATGCAGCTCTACACATATTCCATTGAAATATAGAACTATAATCTGTAATATCAAAGGGCATTATACAGCTACTATACGCTGACGTGTCTGAGCTTCGTATTAGAGGGTGTGACATCATACCTGTGCAAAACGTAGGCTCGCAAGGCCCTCTTATATTATATATATTATACAAAACTATATATATATATTATACAAATATGTATATTTTACAAAACTTTCACATGTGGTCGTATGTAAACCATACTTATGCAGTTAAGGGTGGCTCGTAGGTCATTAAAGATCACATATATATGATAGATTAAACGTGTTCTATATCATGTTTTAATACAGCAGCAAACAACAATGTTCTATGTTAAGCTATAGAGGAGAAACAGCATCCTGAGCAGCGAATGCTATTCTTCTGATTTAACGTGAAGTCTGGCCGTGCGTGCATGCTAGTGCACGTTAGGGCACGTGTGCCTGTGTGGACCATAAAGCATTTGTTTTCGTCTGAGACGCTGGTGCGTACTGTGACATCTAATAGCAGACATAATCGTTGTTCTTTTAAGACCTTTATAAATTGAGTAGACGTAGAGGCAATCTTAAGCGGCGGGGGAAAGGGCAACACAATTAATTCCAACACTTTATACATTACGTGGCTTAGACCTAGAGCAGACTTACATATGGTTAAGTAGTACAAAATCATTATGGGGAATCAAAAATGCAAGCATACAGAGTTGGCCTGCTGCAGGCAACCAATGATTGCTTGATGGAGCCAAGGCCCGGCACATACAGACAGAGTCTACATCCCAGCCCACTCCCAGCATGCAATAGCATTAGCATGCTAAGCGCTAATTACTTATTAATGAGCAGATAAGCAGAGGAATGACTAGCAGGCGGGACACAGGACAAGAAGGAAAGCAGATGTTACAGTTTTGTAACATGAATGAGCGGGTAGGGAGAGAGAGAGAGAGAGAGAGAGAGAGAGAGAGAGAGAGATTAAAGCAGATAACACACAAGCAAGAATACAGATAAGTGCGGAAAATGAAAATGGAAAAACAGAGGCCGACCGATCTTTGGCTGACCTTTCACTGAGAAGCGCTAGACTGAAGACTGAAGCCCCGATAAGGCCAATACACTGAGGGGAATGTCTTCACGACCACCTTTTCTCCTGCTTCTATTTCATGCTTGTCGCGAACAGCCCAAACACAGGACCTGTCTACATACAGTGTGACCCACATCGCACATATGAATAGGCTGCGTATATAGCACCAGCCTACATGAACTAAATAATACCTAATTCACCTCTTAAATGTCTAAGTAATAAAACTATGCTTTCCCTGCGAATAGCTGCTGCGAACAGAATGAAGAATCACATACTACATCCTACCTTTCCACTCCCCCAAAGGTAGGAGCAACTCATTTGCAATCCATGCGCAACACTGCCCCTAGGGGGATTCGGCGGAAGCACCTGGGATTGTTTAGTCCAAATTACAATACAGCTGGGGCTATTTATCTTTTGAAAAGGCGGTTAATTTGTTCGGGAGGAAAGAGTGCTTTGATTTGCATGCTGAATGAGGAGAAAACAGGAGCGCAGTGGTGAAACCTGTTCCAACACTGTCTCCATGGCTAATGAGGCGATGGGCGCCCCCGCTGGGCGCTTTTAGCATGACAAACGCACCGTGGACGTACGAATTGGCAAGCACTCCGCCCATAGACGTGTGCATGTGTGTCAGTTGATTGCAGTGTCTACATATTAGTGCATTTGCTGTTGCTCAAACTAACAGCCTTAATTACATTCAAAGGATTAGAATACATTGGATTACATTAGTTCAGATTACATAATATACTGCCAATTAAGCAATATGCTGACAAAACAGAGAAATATGAACCAATAGAAGCATGTTAAATGTGCCAGTGCTGCACTCAAGGTGTCTGCATTGCAGTGCATATAGACACCTGGCACATGTGTTGTGTGTGGATAATTAGACTTCTTGGGTTGAAGAAGCCGGGCGGGGCAACTGCATGCGTTTGTGGAGGACAGCAAACAGCATGTATTAAAATGAACCACAAGGAAGGTGTCAGTTCTGTTGGAGGCTGCCGTTGCAATAACACCAGGGAGTGGACAGCCTAGTGGGGTCTGACTACAGACCTGAGAAGAGGTCTTATATCAGACACACACACACGCACACACACACATTCCAAAAGAAAGCTCACCATTGCTTCATCTCAGATAGGCTGGCTACTGTGTGCCAAGATAAAAAAAAAATGTTTGCAGTTGATTCAGGGCGGAAAGCACATTCCTAGAGATTCCCGCTGCCAGAATGTGTGTGTGTGTGTGTGTGTGTGTGTGTGTGTGTGTGTGTACTGTGAGAGACTATCCAGAGATATTCACAGTATCCTTTTGTCACAAGTTGGTGTGGAGGAAGAGAAAGGTGTAGGGGGGAAGCAATGGAGAGGAGAAGAGGGTTACTCCAAGGAACATAAATAGATAATGATGTCTTGGCCGCTGGGAGACTTGGATACACAAACACACAAGAGCTATTTGCAAATGATACTCCCACCGAACACGGCGCACACAAACTTCGGATTTCCGCATGCAAACATACACGCAAAAAAGAGAGAGGGTGGCTGAGAGAGCTAGAAAGGGGGAAACATGCTTTCAGGAGAACCCCTTCGAAGTACAAGCCCCAGCTGAAATCAAGTGTTCTAAGTCAAGCGAAATATTTTCATTTTTCTTTCCCTCCCAAGTTCCCTACTGAATCTGAAGTGGTGGAGCTATCTAAGAGATTCATGTCACAGACAGACAGGCCATGCTCATTGTAATAGCCGTCCTCTGATACTATTGTGGGAGACAGAAAAACACTGCTAGAAACAAGGACATCTCTAGTGGTACGCTTGGGAAATGCCTACACTAAAACCTCAAAACAAAGCATGAAATTAGTGGTTTATTTGGGTTGCTATTTAGAATTACAAAAATATTTTCTTCAAAAAGGCATGACAAATGTACAGTATATGCCCCTCCTGGAGCTTGATGCCTCGAACAGAAAATGGAATAGTTTGGTATTTTCTTGACCCAGACATTATTAAAATGTCATTTCCCATCATCCGACTGTAGCCACGCGTGATACTATTTTACAGATAGCTTTAGTAGTGTAAAACATACCATGTAGTGCAACCTGGCCCTGCATGCAATTAATTTCAATGGGCATCAGATTCAGCTTTCCAAAATCTTTGTTTAAAAGCAATCTCCCTTCATACATATTCTGACGTCTCTATGTGTTTTACTGAAATGTGCAAGCAACAACTGTCACATTCATCTTCAACTGGACTGGTACTGCCTGTATTGTCAATGTTGTCGTTGTTGGCTATAAGTCTACAAATCTGGGACTATTCTATTTCTGTGTGTGATGCCTTAATACTGCATATTAAGACACGTCAAGCTGAGTCATGTTTTTCATTACTAAAGCTAATGGTCAAATAATGCTGTACAACACTAATGAAGGGAAGTAACATTTTATTATAGCTATAGTTGAAAATATAGCTTTTACTGTAAAGCCATGATGGGGTGTCTATTATGCCCAAAAGGGGGCAAAAGAAAAGTGTAACTTTCTCTGTACAGTATGTGCATGTGTGCTCTTGAGAAATTAATATCTGATGACAAAAACCCTGATTTGGCAGCATGCACGTCTTGTAAATATCTTATCTGAAATCCTTATAAAATTGCATTCTTACACACGGCTTCTTCTGACTTGAGGTGAAATCGGTACTGGTTGTTAGTACCAAGGAAACAAACAGTCTTAGAAGTAACCATAAAAAAACGTAAGATCAAACATTAGTGTTGGGAATCCCTCCCACTTGTAGAAATGCCTGGTAGTTTTGTATCTCTTGTACGTGTAATCTTTCAGTTGCTTATTGAAGTGTTTTGGTTGAATTTTAAGTGCAATCCCAAAGGATAACAAAAAAGTCTAAATGTGTGAAGGGGGGGGGGGTTATTCTGGTGTATAAAGGATCTAAAAGATAAATCTTTGCTTCTAATGTTCCCATTTACTCACATGCTGACAAATGTGATAAACACACAACTATAAGCGCAAATACTTCACGGGAGTTCATAATCAGCGGAGTAAAGGAGGGGGAGCAATGAGGTTTCTCTGGCAGATTTCCTGCTCAGCCAGGCTGACAAATTGCCAGAGCTCTCTGTCACAGCTCTACTTTGAGCCTGCTAACTGTTTCATCTGCCGTGATTTAGATCTCCTGCATAAAAGAGGCCATAGCTGAACTGCATACTCCTTACATCTTCATTTGCATGACACAATATGGAGCGATTACAGTCACTTTGTCTCATTAAAATTACTATTCAGAGCTCAATAAATCAAAACCTACTTTGTTTCTTCTTTTGTGGCTGCTTCAATTAAAGTGTTCCCCACAGTCAGGTAATTTTGTGTAGTGCATTAAAGAATGCTCACTACAAAATCTCAAGATATTACCCAGTTAAACATTATCGCTTCACAGAGCTATCAAAGTTTCCTCCAAGGTTTGGAGAATGTTAAGTATCAATTCAATATTCACGAAGGAAACAAAACAGTAAAAAAAAGAATGTGAATTGTCTATCATAATTATAAGACATTTCCTATTGCAACACAACGAATAGTGTAACAGACAACCGTTTGCTTTTAGCTGGGTGGCTTAGCCAGAAAATCATTAATTGTTTCCATTAGTTCATTGTGATAAATAATATTGGATGTATTCCTTCCAATGTTATTGGAGACTATAATGAGGAAAGATGACCAATAAGTGTTTATTGAATATACCACAGAGTGAAAATGGTTTCCCCACTCATTTTCTATTTTCCTTCCTTTCCATTGACTGCACGGCGACAGGATAAAGAGGCGGAATGTCCTTCATGTGATTGACAAAGAGAAGCTCCAATGACAGAACTGCATCTATCTACTCACCGTGCTTTAAGTGCTCTTAGTATGGTAAATCTACAGTGATACATGCTTGTAATGACACAAGCATTTTCAGGTCGCAATTATGTGAATTACTTTCTTAACGACATTACAAATGAGCTACATAGTACATTCAGAAAATAGTTTGCATAGAATTACTTTATTTCTAGACCTCTCACTCTCACTGATTGGCGGAGACAATGTCAATGGTACAAGCAAGTTTTGAGTATAATTTATAATGTAATATTTGTAAATGTTGAGGCAACATAGAACACATGTACATTTATATATGTTTTCCTCTCCTGATTTCATTGATGTTTAGATATGCTATGGGGGATATTTTATAAATGAGAATGTAGTCATAGAAAATTGGATGACTGGACTCCAAATTGCATAACATTTCTAACAATTACTAAATTGCATAACACTTCTTGAAAACTGAGCAGCATTCAATTTGGTTGGCCATATCAAGCATGAATCATTTCAGTATGAGTCAAAAAGGTGGTGCACGTTGAATAACACTGTTCTCCACCTCAGCACATTTCCAAACAAATGCGTTAAAGTGTGTGTAAAAGCTTGTTATCAGTAAGCTAATTAGATAGGTTGTGCTTATCATTGCAACAACAGCAACACATTTTCCGTAAAAGCAAAATTATTGCTAATTGCTACGGCCTTTAACTTCGGTACACATAAGGTTTATGGTTGTTTGAAAATGAAATGAGAACATGAGAAGGAGCTCACACGAAGAGAGCAGGTAGAATACAATAAAGCGATAGCTTCAAGGATAAGTCACTGACAACTGAATATACTGTAGGTTGTCAACGTTTCACTGCACTGATTCATTCCTCTGTTTGGCTGAAGGTTCGCTAATTTACTGACATCAGGTGGTGTCGAGGGCTGGTTGAAAGGCAAAACCTGAATGCCCTTGAACACCACAAAGGTGCACACTTTAACACCGCAGTGGCAAAACAGCGGGAAACCATTTCCCCGTGTTCTCTCAAGAGGAGGCTTACTTACCTGAGGGTGAAAATCTGCACTGTAGAGAGCGTGGATAGAGCCAGGAACGTCGAGACCGTTTCTCTCTGCCGAATGGGCTTGGAGGGCACCATTACCACAAAATTGCCATCTAGTTTCAGCTCGGAGAGGGGTTGGAACAGCCTGACACTCCCGATGCGCTGCATTGGCGTGGGCCCCGCCAAAAATCCAACGGGCAACTGCCGCTGCTCGCTCCGAACGGCTCTGTCTTTGCGCAAGTCCTCCAGGCTGCAATCCCCGCCGTCCGTGGGCTGAACGGTGTAGTACAGCTCCACGGGGGTGCCCTGGTACTGCTCCGGCACTCTCTGCCTGCCTGGCCTGATGGTGGGGGGACTGAACCAACTGGCCAGCGGCTCCAGCTCGGCCACGCACAGACCCAGCTCCCCCTTCAGCCTGCAGGTGCCGCGGACCTCCTGGGTCTCGTGGAAGGCGAACATCCGCACACAGGGCAGGCGGCTGATGGCGCCGTAGTCGTCCCAGTCGCGACCGGCCACGTAGAACAATACCTGCACCTTAGGCCAGCTGGGGTGGACCCTCTCGCTGATTACATACGCCTGGACCCTCCAGTTTAACGTGAATGGCGTCGTCGTCGATGGCGGTGCCGCCGATGATGATGGCGTTGGCGACAGCGACCAAGGCTCGCCGTTAAACGGCCCCAGAGAGGTCTGCAGGAGCTCCGGGGTGACGAGCTCCTGGACAGACAGCGGCCCGTAGCTGGCGTTGACGGACGGGGCTCGTCGGGCGCGGTGCACGAAGAAGGATTCGGTACGCGCCTGCAGGCTAGCGTTCCTCATCAGGTCCTGGTTGGACTCGCGCAGGAAGAACGCCGCCTCAGCATCCAGGATCCGGTAGCTGACAGGCAGGTAGACAGGCGTGGGGCCGTCCCGCTGTAGCCCCTCCAGGTTCAAGCGGCCATCCACTGTGTGAAGGAGATATATACAGTAAATACAGTTGACATGGATGCAGGGGGAAAGTCAGTGTATTACATGAACATCAAATACATGGAGGAGAAATTAGCTGCTATGCATTCTGACACTTCTACCCATCTTGTGCTGCGGCAGTAAGATATACTTCATACACGCATTGTCCGCCACAAGAGAAAAAGAAGAATTCACATGTAAACACAATTAAAAATACACGTAGATCTACAACTGCGACAGACAAGAACGATTTTTAAACACGCCAATGCAGTTACTGTACCGTAGGTTCACAGAGGATCTGAGGTGATATCTGAAAAATAAAGCTTTTCACCTAAACATCAAATTGAGATGGAGTACATAGGAGATAATAACCTACATCTGCATAATGTATTAGACGGAAGCTTAAGGAGAATGCATGAGAAGAGTTCTGCTGTTAAAAGGAGAGGGATTTGTAAATTAGTGGGGCTAATTCAGCGGCATGGACAGCATACTTGAAATGTAACGACGCATTTGCATGCACCTGTGAAAACACCGGCGGCGTCTTTTGTTTAATAAGCGGTGAATGTTAACCGGCTCTGCGTTTAAAAGTGATACGGCTTTTCACAAGCCACTTAAGGGCTCTGTTAGACGCCACAAGACACAAGTGTTATGACACATGTCAGTAGCTCACACTGCCCCCCCAACCACACACACACACACACATTCTTTCTCGTGATGGTGTGCTAACGCAACCCCTTCACTCATTAACATTGATTTTTCTGTTCCCTTAGAACGTATACCTTCTGACTGCGTCGCAGCTTCACGAACATTGTGCCAGTGAGTCCCCCCCCATCCCCCTGTCCCCCCGGCCAATACAAACAGAGACCTCCTCATCTCTGCCACCAAGCGTCAGATATCCGGGCTGATGGAAGTTCCCAGAAGAGGCCATCGACTTCCCGTCTTGACCGCTCCGTGCTGCGGGAAGACGCGGGAGTGATTTGTGACTGCCGGGCGCGCGGTGGGGCGGTGCGATGGCCGAGCAAGCCAAATAGCCATCCGCTGGCTTCAGGTAAAAGGCTGCCACTTCAGACATTGCCGGCAGAGCACAGATGGAGCCATGTAACCAGGGGAAGCAGAGGTGGGCTCATCAGACAAGAAGACTCCCCCCTCCCATTCCTGACTGAAACACCCACGTAAACTCAATTTCATCTGCCTGTATATTTGTGCAATGGGGCTGATGAACCGTTCCCTTCACGTGCATGAATAAGCAGCGAGTGTGAAATTACCATACTGTCAGTCACCATGTGATAAATGCAGTTATTGGTGTGGCCCCTTTCATGTTAACTAACTAGATCTCATTTACTTTATCTTTTAGATTTCACCTCTACAATTTCACGGTTTACCAAATATTTTGCATATATGAATTAGTAATGAGCGTGTCACAATGTAATAAATATTAAATTTGTTTGTATATTTGGAATTCATCCGTGTGCACCTTGTGGTGTTATATAACTTGATTTCACTTCAGCTTGTGGTGTTTAATGTCTCTGTGATTAAAAGTCACCTCGTAATAAATATATAGTTTATTTGGTTGATTTATATGTTTTTACCTTGCCACAATAAATAACTTTCCTTCCATCGCTTCAGCTTGACTTCAACTCCGGCACTGATTACTTTTGAGATGCATAACACAGAGGAAATAATATATTGGGTGTATCTTAAGTTGTAGGATGGCACTATCAGCCGCAGGTGCCTAAATGGTGCTTGAGGGTGTTTACAATACAGAGGGGGGATTTTCTCTGGCTCTCTGGAGAATTTGACACACTGTCCTAGTTTCCACTCGGCATAACAGAAAAAAAGCCTAAATATCGTTAAGTCGCGAAAAAAAAAAAAAAAATGTGTAATTCAGTTTTGGAACATGTCCCTTTCAATGACACCAGCTTGACATAAGAAATATAGAGGCCAAGCCTTTGATTTATAACCCTTGCTTGCCCTTCGGTTTTATCTCTCCAGTTAGTGTACTTGTAAATCACGTTTGGACGGCTGTTGGTGCAAATGAAAAAGTGAATGATTTGTGCGGATGATTTAACCTCCGAGCTAAAGCCTAGCTGGAGACTCTTCTGTGAGAAGTTTGGGCAGCGCCAACACTGCAGGATGGTGGTGAGGATTTGGTCCCATATCAAACACCACTGGACTGGCCTCATCCTGAGACAGATGTTCCACTAGTGTCTTGATGTTATATAGATGTGGAATGAGCCCACAAGCCTGTGTGACTCCAGATTAAAATGCATTTAATCAATTTTACATTGGTTTCTGGAATCTTCTAGTAAACAACATTGGGAATGCACGCGGAAATACCCAACTATTTTAACAATTTCTTCTCTGTACGAGAAACCATTTTCAATCACTTTTGACATTATCTGAAACTTTATTCCACACAGTTGATGTAGAATTGGCAAACACTTCTCATATCAGGAAAAATGGAGAGAGAGGGAACTGGCTGAGGTAAAGCAGAGTGCAAAAAAAGAGCAGTGGGTTTACAAGAGGATGGAGGGAAGGGAGAAAAGGCAAGCAAATAGAATGGACAGAGGAATTGGTAATGCTGTTGGTACTTAACCCATGCTTATAGACAGTGGATGAGATGAGAAAATGGTTGTATACAGTATGTCTACCCCCCATCCTGACCCAATTTCAAATTGGGTGTGTATGCTATCCATGACATATGTAATCATAGCAGAACACCGCTCTATCCTGCTTTACAGGCAATCCACAAGACACACAAATAAACAGCCAATACAAACGGGAGAAAAATGTAGCCTACTTTTTCACAATCTGGTGCACTTAGGGACATTATTAATGTCAATTTGAGTAAAAGTTAAATATTTGAAAGGCACTTGGAGCAATGAGAGCATTTGTGTCAGTTTCTAGTTAGTGAATTATCCCATTTATAATTAACTTGCTGGCAACACTAATGGATAAGTCCACCCCAAGCAATTATGCTCACTCATTAGTTGAACCCAAATGTTTGTGATTGGAGGGGCAGTAATCCTAGTTGGGTTAAGGACATTTTTTATTTTTTTTAACACAAGAACACAACTGCCTTTACAGCTCTCATGAAACATTGCATTCTCCTTTGCTGTGATATTTCTGGTTCACTTTATGCTGTGATCTGTTGTTGTTCTGAGATATGTGCTTGATTGATAATGTGTTCTAAAGAAGAAAAGCTAACTGGCTTTGTTTGAACGTATATCTTACTGACATCTGACAGTGTTTTTAAGTTATACATTTTCATGTCCTTGGGTTAGAGCAGTGGGATGTGGTCTTTATGTGGCATTTTCTTTTGTTAAACCTATTCCTGTCCACGGAAAGCCCTCTCTGTTGAGAAACTGCTTAAGGGACATTGAGGTCACCATCAATAGGCCTTCTGTCACTCAGTTTAAGAGGGAACTTTTCCATTTTCAACCTCAGAACAATTGAATGAAAAGGGTATTTGGGGGCACTTCAAGGAGCGGATATAAATGTCAGCCACTGCTCAAACAGAGAGGAAGTGCCAATGGCAAAATCAAGAGTAACACATTATCAAAGAGTGTTTCTGATAATCTGTGCACACATATAAATGGGGATGACAATCACTTAAACTAATCTAGCACAAAATAATATCACGACACTTAGTGTATTGATTAATCTGGCATAGAAATATATTATTTACTAAAGTGTTTTTTCAACTGTAAACTAAATAATAACACTGAACTGTGATGAGACACAGCAAGCCATCTCTGTTTACAATCATCCAAAGACAGTGTTAATTTACAGGTGTACATTTGGAAACTATTGTACGTAATGAAATATAAATGTTACCGGCAATGTTAAAGCACACACTGAAATACATGCTTGGCTGACCTGGCTATGAAAACAAATAACACTCGAGCTCAGATTACAAAACACACTGTGTTGTCATTGTCTGCTCAGGACGCAATTAATCCACTATATATTTACAAGTAACATTGTAACCCCCTCTGCTCCTCTCAGCCCCTTGCATTTTTTCTAAATAGTGTAGTGGGTGGCGTTAAGTTCAGTGCCTTGGTGAAGTTACACTTTACTGTATTTGACTGTATGTTGGGCATGAGGCATTTCCGAATTTAGGCAAAGCTGGTAAAGTTTATTTACACATCTTATTTACACAGCCTTTAATTGCTTATTGCATTCTCAAAGGGCTGCCCATATTTTACAAGGAAAATAAATAACACCCCCATATACAATACTGTTCCTTTGTCATCAAAACACATATTTTCAGCTCTGATGTACACATGTAGTGCCATTACACATTTTTGAATTTTGTTTAATGTTTCTTCTTATTATTTACTTTCACAATCACAAACAAAGCCCGGAGCAAATGTTTTCCTTTCCTTTATGGTATAGCTATTAGAGTGCAGCACAGGTATTTCTAATAGAGGCTGCATGGAACTGTCACCATTGATTATATAAATGGTACAGTATCTTCTGGTGTGTGAAATGTCTGTGGTGATTTCTATGGAGCACACTAATTGTTTTAAGTATCCACCAAGCGTAACCTGACATGGTATACCAATGGAAAACTGAGCCATAGCAGCCTACCCTGAGTCTGAGGTTAATCAGATCACATAAAACCTAAGTACACCTCATCTTTCATCACCGTGCAGCAGATTCATGCACCAATCAATAGGCTGAATCATAGTTTCCCCTCTCTGAAAAATGGAGGGATAATAACAACTGTGACCCAGCCGAGATGGATCGTTGTGCGTGTCTGATGTCGTATATGGATAACAGTGTTATATGGATAACAGCAACATATTCTCCTTGTGTTAAACGGTATTGGATGTTTTCTTCATTGATCGTTTCCAAGATGAATAGAGTAAGAATAACTATATATTAAGTGTCATGTACATTCACCTGTGTAAATGTACACGTGTATTTGTGTCATTGTCTTAATTTGTAAGAAACGTCATATAGTTGTATAATATTCCATATTTTAATAACTTCTCACAGCTGGTGTTAGTGGCCAATGTACTTAGATGCAGTGAGAATAGAGTTGTTTTGATGTTGTTGCTCTTTAATTTCTCCA
The DNA here is from genome assembly GCA_025399935.1 of Amblyopsis rosae. Classification (NCBI taxonomy): domain Eukaryota; kingdom Metazoa; phylum Chordata; class Actinopteri; order Percopsiformes; family Amblyopsidae; genus Amblyopsis; species Amblyopsis rosae. Next base: position 13,726 of record JAODTR010066787.1, read on the forward strand.
CCTGGCAATTTATTGCACCACTAGCAGTCTCACTCAGATCCAGCAGGTAATAGTGGGTAAGAATGACATTAAAATCCCATCTCGGCTCTTTTCAGTTATGTCGCCTTAAAGAAATTTTAACATGAAAGAAAAAAAAACATCCCATTCAGGCGTGCTCAACTGGGGGAAATTCTTCCGGCAGCTTCTGAGTATTCCGTTGCCTGCAGAACATTTCCGCAGCCCATTCTGTACAGTCTATCACACCTGGCGGAGTTACTGAGCAACAGCCGTGAAAAGCACTTCAGCAGCTGTAAAGAGACGGAGTGGGGAGACGGGACGCAGAGGCTGACACCTACAAGACGCATCGGGGACGCCGAATGGCCTTTTTATGACATTAAATCCTGCCCTCCGCCCGTGGGCCCTGATGTTATGCACTGTAACATTGTAAGAGGGGCTTTATCGTGGTGCAGGGACTAAGAAACCCTGTGGTCCTTCAGATTAGATGAACTACGGGGACGAGAGCACTCCGAGGGGAAAGGCCAAATGTGCAGAGCTGAGCAGTGCAGCTGTTAGCCTTCCCGCCAGGCCGCTGCAAGAACAGGGGCCTCGGCTTTAACTATGTATGCATGTTCTGCCCTTGCTATTTAAGCCTGCAGGTTGCCTTGGAGGGGCCGAGCGTCATCGCTTTCTTCTCCTCTATACAGAACAGAATAAGAATGGTGACTTTAGATAGTGACAGACGATGCAGCACTATGCAGAGACACAGGCCTACCTGCTTCATAAATAAACGTGACTGACATGCTGTCACATGGCAATTATGTCCAGGTGAATGTATTGAGGGCACATTCTATTGTTTGGCCTGGGGTGGGATGTTTTTCATTTGGAAATGTAAGAAAGTGGGTGCAGCTAAGTCCAAGTGACTAATGCATGGCATTACCATCAAGGTTACTTTATAAATAAAGCCATAGTCCTATCCTGTCCAGCAATTTTAGCACATTCAATCAATCTACTATACAGCTTCCATTCTGCTCAGGTCACGCTGCCTGCAGTTGAGCCAAATCAAATATATAAACACTTAATGACAGAAAATTTAATATAAACAGAAGCACAAATGAAGTTTCTGCAGGTTCAGTAACACACAGTGAAGTCTCTAATTAGACTCTATTGGAGAAGTCCTGCTGCCATCAGACCATAGAGTCCTCTGGATTAACATGAGGGGAATTCACAACACAATGAGGCACACCGAATGACCAGGGCAGTCTGGGAAGCTCATCTAACCTCTGCTAATGAGGCACGGCTGAGACCTTATCGTGCCCATGCACCCAAGAAGGCCAGCCCATGGGAGAACAAGCTAAGCTGCTGCCAAAAAGCCACAGGAAAAGGTCTCGCTAGTGAAACAGAACCACAAGCAGGCTCTGAAAGCAGTCAATGTAAAATGCAGTCACACAAATATGACTGGCAGCTGAAGGCCAATATGAGGGAACAGCTCAACTTCAAAGCCACCTTGGCAGAAACCCTTCTTAGACGAGACATGCTCCTGTATTCAGTAGTAATAAAATCAAACGGTCAGAGGTAATGGGCAAATCACAAGGACCTCACCCAGTGAAGCAGCATTAGGGGGTTGGGGAGAACTGGCTCTGCAAATGGCTCTGCAGGCTAACGCCAAGCTTCCTACTGGACTGGTGAAATAATATATGTAAAATAAATATACAGCTCTGCATTTATGCATCGCATCCCACATGTAGGCAAGTAAAAAATGCAATAACCCTTCTCTGATCATGTGCTGAGGGCATTTATGGAGCTTCGGAAAAGAATAAACCATCACAGCCACCACACAGGATGCCAGCTCCAGCCTCCAGATGGGTCCGGATCAAAACCTCTGACCTGCGGGCAGGGAATGGAAGACCTGGACACAAGCCAGGCCTCAGCCAGTGCCAGATGGTTCAACTGGTTGAAGTTGGGAGACCCAAACCACCAGAGAACCCCTGCAGGTTACTTTGAAAATGGGGGCTGGCCGTGACTAGAAATATCACAAGATATAAAATGGAAAAATACACACAGGAGATACACACATATGTTGTAGATGATGTGAGATGTTTATCAAAATGCAGACAAGAAATCACACACACATATATACTTTTGATCACCCATATAGGATGGAAACATTATGTCTCTAAGATTAACAAATCGAAAGAGGTATCACTTAAGCAACTTTCATAATATGACAGTCATGAAAAAAGAAACTGAGAAAACAAAGCTCGAGAAGCCAACTGTCACATAGGTTTATAGCTACCAGTGTCCAGTCTGACTCATTGTAGCTCATAAGGGCTTCTCTGTCTTCGAAAACCAGCTTAGCCCTTCTGCTGACCGTCGATAGCCTTAACATTTATGATGAACTGTCCAAAATATATTTCTACGACCAGAAATGGGAGTGAAAGTGCATGGCAGTGGGAAAATAATTTCAGGGAGGATATATACACACATATATATATATATATATATATATATATATATATATATATATA
>JAODTR010066798.1:0-15000 GCA_025399935.1 Amblyopsis rosae
ATTTATTCCTACTGCTATATCGATTTTAAACAAGACCAAATAGATACATTTGAAATATTTATTTGCACCCCAGCAATCGCAACTTAATTTATTTATTTATTTATGGATAGTTTGTTTTATTGCAATTTGTATATTTACCATGTGTGTGTTATATTGAGTCTGCTGTGAGCCCGAAACCGAAGACAATTTTCTATCACTGTGTGATAGACAATAAAGTTTTTTTAATTGAATTGAATCTCTTCCCCTCTCTCTCTCCTTCACCTCCTCTCGCCCTCCGCTGTGTTGTTCACATTAAGTCCACGGTACATCAGCTCACGCCGCTTGGCAGTGCATTCCCGATGTGGGACTGACAGGATGGAGGGATGGCGGAGGACAAAGATGGATGTGAGGAGGACAACACGGGAGCAGGAGGTGTAAACGGCGCATTAGAAGGAAAGGGAGGTGAGGGTAGGTTAGTCTAGACCAGGGGTAGGGAACCCTGGTCCTGGAGAGCCGCAGCCCTGCATGTTTTAGAGGTCTCCCTGCTCCAACACACCTGATTCTAATAAACAAAGTTAGAAGTGTGTGTGTTAACGACCCATTCATTAGAATCAGGTGCTATTTCCTACATCTAACGTAACTTACTGTGCCTCAATCTGCGTTTACCCTACTATTCAGGTTAAATCAGGTTAAAAGCCCGACCTGAAAGAAAATGCTCCATATAAACACCTCAATCGGAAGAGAAAGACCCGATTGAAATTTCATTCCGAAGCAGAGGGGCAGTATAACCCGTTCCACAACCCATACTTCCTTGGTGTGTTCTTCTGTGCATGGCCCGATAAATCTCTCCATCACTCTCCCGAGAGTGACATACAAATGGTAAATGGGCGCATTTATATAGCGCTTTGATCCAAAGCACTTTACAGTATTTTTGCCTGACATTCACCCAGTCACACACACATTCACACACACCGATGGTGATTGCTGCCATGCAAGGTGCGACCAACCACCAGGAGCAGTTGGGGGTTAGGGGTTAACTAAAACTAGCCGGTTGTAGCCTTTTTGCTAAGGGAACCCCTTCCGGTTTGGCTGGTGTCAACAAACCGGCTGTGAATCTATCTGCAGCTTCTCTGCGTCTTTAAATAACGCACGTAAACACGACAAACTTCCCTTTCACACATAGACTCCCACGCAAACACACACACACATACAGACACACACATAGACTTCCACACACACACACACACACAGACACACACATAGACTCCCACACACACACACACACACACACACACATACAGACACACACATAGACTCCCACACAAACACACACACACACACACACACACACACACATTCACACACCGATGGTGATTGCTGCCATGCAAGGTGCGACCAACCACCAGGAGCAGTTGGGGGTTAGGGGTTAACTAAAACTAGCCGGTTGTAGCCTTTTTGCTAGCGGGAAACGTTAAATAACCAAATCATAATGTGTTCATGTTTAACATCTATTCCGATCATTTGCAACGGCGCATGTAAACACAAGACCCAATTAGTTGACATCCCATGTAAACAGGTAAACCAAAATCTTCAATCGGAAAAATTCCAATCAGATAGACAAAAAAGTGTCCATGTAAACCCAGCTACTGTTATTGTGGTTCAATTCTCTAATATCCCATATTTGCAATTTAGACTTCACAGTGGACGGCACTCCTCCACCTGGGGACCAGGCAAACAGACATAGCCTCTCACATGTCTAAGGGTCCTAGACCTGGTGAGCCTACACTGACAATACACACACACACGCACACGCACACAGACGCACACACAACAGTACATAATAAACACATTTAGCACAATGTTAATTTAATTAAATGTTAACCAATTAATATTCCAATTCAAAAAAAGCTTTTCTTGAATGAAGCCACTGATCCAACCAATGAGCCATGAGACTAATATTTAGCTGATGTTGCTATCCCTTAAGAAGGTATAGTTACCCAGCTATGTTTATATTAGAGCTTCGTTTGTCCCCCCCACACCCGCCCCCCTTCCCTCTCCTTGTCATCCTCTCTACATACACACATGCTGCCTTTGGGATTATGAATAATGCATTTAGCCTTGCCTGGTAATTTACTATATTGCATTAGCATATAATGAATGTTTAGTAGAAATCCTACATTCCAAAGTGTCATCAGGAACCTAAGGGAACCCCTTCCGGTTTGGCTGGTGTCAACAAACCGGCTGTGAATCTATCTGCAGCTTCTCTGCGTCTTTAAATAACGCACGTAAACACGACAAACTTCCCTTTCACACATAGACTCCCACGCAAACACACACACACACACACATACAGACACACACATAGACTTCCACACACACACACACACACACACACAGACACACACATAGACTCCCACACACACACACACACACACGCACACACAAACACACACAGACACACACTCCCACACACACACACATACAGATACACACATAGACTCCCACACAAACACACACACACGCGCACACACAGACACACACACAAAAGCACACCCAAGCAATAAACAGACTCCTTTTGTGCTGCTAGTTTTTTCTGTATCCTCAACAATAGACAAATACGAGGAATACAATTATAGCTCCAACGCAAATATGACGATTCTAATACTTGGAGTGTGAGGAGTGCGGAGAGTGATGTGTGGTCTCCAGTTTCTGAAACATTGCATCAGGTTGCAACGACTGTGATGAATCAGCAAACTGCAAAAGCATGCCGATAAAACACTAACAGGCTTGCTCTCCTAAATCAACAACGTGACAGTCTAGTACTCTGTGTGCGTGTGTGTGTGTGTGTGTACGCGCACCTGCAACGTGCTCATACGCATGCACGTTTCACACGTTTGTCGTTGCATGCAGGTGTGCTCGACAACGACACGTGACAACACACGAAACGTGGCGGTAGACAAGAGACAGAAGCCATTATGCACAAACCCCCCCACCCCTCTTAATCTCACAGCACCATCAATTATTCATCTGGAGCGGGTGGGAGGGGCGGGGGCTAGTAAAAGCAGGGCAGAATGAAATAAGGGGCAGGAGGGGCTTTGTGTGGTTGGGTGTTCAATTTATGGTGCGTGCGTGTGTGTGTGTGTGTGTGTGCGTGTGTGTGTGCGTGTGTGTGTGCGTGTGTGGAGGGGACAGGAGGAGGGGGTCCCCACGCAGAGGAGAGGGGTGAACACAAAGACGTTGAGGGGAGTAGTGACCCTGCCGCCCTCTCCTATGCACACACACACACACACACACACATGCCACGAGTCTCCTGTCAATAGGCTGCCTGCTGATGGCTGAGCAAACGACCAGCGCGCACACACACACACACACACACGCGGGGAGAAATGGAGGCATCTGGGCTGCAGTCAGTCAGATGCAGAGGAAAACCAGGAGTTTTCACACACGTGTTTACAAGACATGGAAATGTGCCAATGAAACGTCTATCTTTTATGAAAACATCTATATTTTCACTGATAAGACATGTGAAACTGCCCCTTTGTTTCACATGTCTTCGCTCTTCTCTTATTTCTCTCTCTTTTAACTATAATGTGAGTGTATGGGTAAATGCACATGTGATACACACATTCATAACATGATGTCTTGTCATGCTGCCTACTTACTAAGGCTAACAGAGACCCCCCTAAACTGAGGAACTGCTCATGCTGTTCTGAATGTGCTGTAATGAGAATGCCAGTACACTCTTGTTATAGCGAACCACCTTCTCAAGTATCTGCTATGAACTTGTGCTTAAGTCCAGTGGATAGATGGAAAACACTCTACGGATAATTTCAAGGAGTGGTGTTCAGCACTGTAAGACAGGAAAAAGCAATAGAGAGAGAGAGAGAGAGAGAGAGAGAGAGAGGCAGATCTTTTCTGATGTGGTGTGATCAATATGAGCGTCTGATGTGCTCAAGCCTTTACCGTAAATCAGTTTCTATTATGATGGGCCCTCTACATCACATACACACAATAGCCTCACCAAGCTACGAACACATTAACACACGCACACACACACACGTGCACACACATTGACCTCCCATGGCAGTTGTACACATTCATTTAAATATGAGTATGTTTTTCCCAAAAAAGCAGGTAATCTAAGACATTGTGTGAGTACCACCATCTTCTTCTTGAAGGTGTGAAACCACAGCCTTGACTGAGGCACCATTACAATGCCTTTGGTGGAACATTACTGAGCTATATGCTACAATATAATTTGTGTAATTTATGCAAACCATGTAAATTCTCAAAAGAAAATGCACAATTATAAAACAATTAATAACTGCCCAAAAGATCTGACAAAAGAGAAAAACACAAATACTGTAGCTTTGTCGTGTCACGTTCAAAACAACAACAATACTCACTGATTCAGTTCCACGTCCAAAATGAACCTTCTGCCAAAAGCGTTGACTTGAAAGCTTGCTTGCGCTACATGGTTCACCTAAAGACAATAAAATAAGACACAGTCTTAAAGGCGGGGTCAGACATTCTTACTAACTTCGAGCTCAAATCAAAACAGTATCGCTCCGCAGTCCTCCACGGCGACGGATTACACGTCCAAATGCACTGTGAAGCAAAGTGTAGTGCTACGGCTTTGTTGATATGAGCGGTGTTCGCCAATTTGTTTATGTTCCAATTTACAGAGCCAGGGCTGTGTAGAAGTATTGGATTTTTTTTCAACACGCACAGAGAACGGTAAACTAGCGAAATGCGAGATATTAGTTGAATTTGATCAAAACGTTTATTATCTTACATTTAGCTTGCAATAGCTGACTACACCTTTAATTGGGTTAATAGTCATACACATTTATTTTGCAGTTGCATATAGGTGTGTGATTGAATTGCTCGGGGAAGGGTCTAATGTATGTATACCTAACGCTGGGCACATATGGTACAGGCTTTATTAAACACCCCAAGGCCAATGAAACCCTACAATTGTCCATGGATATGTCGTAGCTTAGCTAACTCTCAGCAAACCCTCCCCCAGGCGCTGCTGCTCAGGGGGTCACCATCATTAAAGACGAGAGGCTGTATATCAGCAGGGGAGGATGGGGGAGACGTGCTCCACTCCTGTTTAAGTTGGTGCCCCAACCTTCACTCAGGAACAACCCCTGGTCCCCAGTGACCACAGACTGTGTTTGTGTGTGTGTGTGTGTGTGTGCAGGCTTCTGCTCACTGCATGTCTATCTATGTGTGTGGGTGTGTGTAGGTAGTAAGTGTAGTGAGTTTATTGGAGGCATATTTTCCAGTTTGACTGAGCAGGACAATACTCTTACACCATCAGGTTTAGGCTGCATGCACACTTACGTCCCACTATTATTTAGACTATGGCAATGTAAACTTATTCCGAATGTAGAATTATACAATATAAGACGTGGGATATGCCGATATTATTCAGGTTTTACAAGCATGTATCGCATTCTAATTATGCATCTCAGTTGGGGTTTTTACCACATCTCAAAAAAAATAAAATAAAAACAATTAAGCAAAATGGCACAACCAGCTATTCCATTTCTCCATATTTTTAAACATGACTGCTGTTTGAAAAGTATGGACATTCCTCTGTAGGGTGAATAAGTTATTTAAAGAGTGTAGCTGTAGGACATACATAGCACGTTCATTTCTACCTTAATAATGTACTGTACACAGTTAGGAATATTTATTTTCATTAGCCATGTATGTAAACAGCATAGTATAATAGCAAACCAGGACTATAGTGTGCATGTAACGTAGCCATGACTTTTTGTTTGTTTTGTTTGATTTATTTATCTATTTATTTTTAGTGCTTATAGCAGTAAGGATAAGAATTGTAAGGGTAAGAATGAGTACGCACAGTATGGTCAGAATGTACTGTGTATATATACTATATACACTGTATAAGGATTGAATTACGTCTAATGATTGACTGGATAATATGTTAACTGACCAGTGGGAAAATATATGCTTCACTTATTAGTGAATTGGAAAAGGCCTTTGTAATCTAACTAATTTGTTTTTGCACCACCAGGCTTTGTGTAGACCTACAACAATTTATCTACTAACACTTAAGTTCCTCACCCTTTTGGTCCATATTTTTAAAGACTATAGCCTACACCAGGGAGGTGAACATTAAACATGGACAGTCTGTGAGCATTAAACATAAGACGGTTTAACAAAAAAGCAGTTTTAGACAAGCAAACAAAGCGTTTTATAGTGAAACGAGGAACTATATGCATAGGCTATATAACAAGCAGATTCCGGCAGGTCTGCCTGTATTCCATTTGTAGCCTAATACACTGATAGGCTAGCCTATGCACGATTTAACCGCGTGATAAACACTTACTCACCCTGCGGATGACTTGACACCTGAGAACATATTGATTACCATACGTCTCCGCGCGCGATGAGTTTGACAAAATATTTCAATCTTAATAGCCTACGTAGCCATAATATTGTAGATCATCATCACATAAAATAGGTAGGCCTACACAAAATGCAAATGCAAGTAAACACTGGCAGGGTACGCAAATAAACAAAAGAAAGATCGCGGGATAGCGGGAAGATCGTCTGTGTAAAGGAGTAACCTATTACATTAAAGACATCTATCTTTGTTATTAAAGCAATGATGCTGCAGTTCATAGGCTATATGCTTAAGGGAACTATTTGGGAACAAACTAGACGAATTGCCGGGCTACCTGTGCGGAACTGTCTATAATCCGTGTGTTCAGTTCATCGTGCGTGATCTGGCTGTGGTTGTGTCTGCTGTACAGCAGGCGGACAGGCACCGTGTCCTCCTTCCCGACAAACCTGCTCACATCACGAAGAGCCTTTGCACTCGACAAGGCGTCTCCTGCGCAGGGAGGAAAGCACCGATTAGCCTAGGGATGTTTGGGATACTATAGCAATACTTTATCCTGGAAACAACGGCGTTGCTTAACACAGCATCCCGCTTTAAAATAGGTAGTTATTGGCTACATAGCCTCCATAAATTGCATTGAAAAATATTGTTAGTGATATAATTAGGCTATTTTGCCTTTATTTTAGCACAACAAAAACATCCAACATCTTAAATGGGTTTCAATACCATTTCTGGAATCTTGGTTGCTCGGATGACTGATATGCATCAGTCCATAGACGCACAAAAGGGACATCCACCAACGCAGACGCATCGTCACCTATTGCTCTTGTTGACTGGAGGAAAAGAAGAACGATGCGGTATTCCGACAAGACTCAATGGCTCCTGCCTTTGCTAAGAGAGTGTGAAACCTATGCTTGGCTGCGGGTGCGCGCTGGTCGTCTGGTGGTTAACGCATTCTGCCGCGCCGGATGGCCATCAGTTCGTGTGTCTCCAGGCTTGAACGCCAAGCGCAATTGAACGCGCGAGCCCCCACGGTGCACACAGCGGCGAGGGAAGGGAGGAGAGAATAGAGGGAGGGAGGGAGAAATGAGGAGATGAGCGACCCCTTTTAAATCACATCAATATCCAGCAGGTTATTGCATGAACGACGTATGAATAAATATGAGATGTAGGCTAAAATATAGATTAAGAAACTGCCCGTTATGTTGCCGAATGGATCGAAGGAAAGGAAGACTAGTCTACAGTCTATAATAGGACATAGAAGAGGCTAGTCCTAAATAATACTGCAAAGCATAATAACCTTTTGTTCGCGTATTAAGGCTTATTATTACGCATCCGTTTTTATCAACACACTAATTTAGCAAAATATACACACGAGAAGGGGTAGTGAGTGAACGATTAGCGAATAGTCTCGGTATAAACTCAACATGATCCTATATATTATATATATTGTTCGATATTTAGCATTTTGAAAATATGTGAAACTAGGCTCAAGCTATAGCCTACAACCGTATGAAACGGAAAATATCAGCATCCTTGAGGCATTTTGTTTTTATAACTCAGACCAAATATGTACAATCCCAAACGGATTCAAATTCAAATCCTTACAATGGACAACCCATTCTTAGTTATATGTCAATAGCACTAAAACATATGTAAAATAAATTAATGAATTTAAAAATACATAAATAATATAAATTATACACACACGTTTTTATTATACTTATATTCCACATAAAAACAGTTAATGTTCTCAGTGAATGCATCTTGACATCTTTCAGATTACATTTATTTCACAATCTAACAGATCAGACACCTGCAATTTCTACTTGTTATATAGAAACGCTGATGTAATTTATTTGCTTCATTACCCTTTTTGTTATGAGCAAACATGGCAGGATGTTTGGATTGGATAGTATGAGAAGTACAAATAATGTCCAGTCTCCAATTGCCCTTCCTAGTCATCAAAGCCCTGAAAATCTAAATCTGGGTTTTCACTAGATTGAAAAAGATGCCAGAATGTAGGTATGGAGTCATCAGGTTTATCCAGACTTGAAGCAAGTTCCTGAAAGCATGTGTCCATTTTCCGTCTTTTTCGTTTGTAAGCTCTCACCTTCCTCTGTATATTCCCAACAGGAGAGTTTTTTTTTAATGTATATAAGGAATTACCTTGCTCATATTGATGGATATTTTTTGTGTTTTGCCCTGGTGGTACTTGTTCATCTAAAACAGAGTCAACTGAAGAATTCTGGATTTTAACTGACTCTTCATTATTGTCTGCAACAACAGGACTACTTGATGGAAACACGTTTTGTAGTCCCCATCGATTGTGTGAGGTTGAGTCATTTTTGCCTGTTTGAAGTCTGTGGGCCTCAAAGTCTGTGGCAACATCACAGTCACCTCTAGAAGCACATTTCTCAACCTTTGGTCTCATTACCCAAGCAAGCTCGGCTTCATGAGCCTGAACGCTAAATGAGCCCTTACTGCAATACTCTTTGCATGCAAGGGAGCGGCGCTTGGGTCGTGGATTGCCTGAGGCCTTGTCACGGTGCCTTGTGTCAGACGCAGAGCTACGTCTTAACGAGTGGCCAGTTGAGGTTTTCCCAGGTAAATTGAGAACTAAAAGGCCACGCTGATCTGCTTTATTATTTGCAGAATAAATGTCAGCCCCATGCATCTGCGTAGGTCCTTCATAAGGTCCAGGGGCAAGAATAATGGAAGATATGCTGCACTTTGGCCTAATAGGACCAAAACAAAAACAATGGACCCATGTTAAGGACATAAGTAGGACATAATGGTCAAAAAACAAAGATGTACATATATGTGATTAACTTTACCTGACAGGTTTAGATTTGATAGAGACAAAGTTGAATTTTAAAGTTGAAACCAGTCTGTCCACCACCAGATATGCATCGCTCTTGGAGAAGGCCACGTGGCGCTCACCTTGGACGTGCTGTAATACACAACACGGCCATCAGAGAGAGAGAGAGAACTGTGTGGTATACTATGGTTGGAACTGTAACAATAGTCATCAAACTACATCAGGTGATAATGATGATTACTGTAGGGAAAGTGAGGCTGGGAGACACAGTGTGCATTCCTCAGAAGGGCAGCCAATCAAATCCATTCCCCATTAATGAATAAAACAACAGTCAAAATATAATGGGGAACGTGAAGAAGACACAAGCTGGCACGCACTGGTGTTTTGTTTTGAATGACTTAAGGCCATTAAATAATGGTCTATAGGCAACATTTAAACCTACTATACCTTGACATTTAAATGCAAATTATGTTTTGTTATAATTTATCCACCCCTTTGGAGTCTAAAAATAATATCACTAAAGAGCACACTTGAATGGTCAATTGATTTGTTCAACATGAACCTTATGTTTTGTTTTAGATTTTAGCAGTACAGTACCACATCAATATTAAATGAATACATTACACTGAGGTTTGCATTTTCAGAGAACTGGTGAGGTTGTACTGATATATAAAAGGGTGCTTTGTCAAGCAGAAATGCCTCAGTTCATCAATCAAGCAGAACAGACTATTCTACACAATGTGTTCTGAGACCTAATACCGTGCCTAAAGGCAAAAACTAAGTTCATACTCTGGTGCACACTGCTAATATCAATGATAGCTCTTTTGAACAAAAATTTTAGCTGACAGGGCCTAAATAATTCAAATATTTTAATGACAATGACATATTTTATTGACATTACATGTTATTACAAGTTTAAGTGCATTATCTGATCTTCACTTAAATAAGATTTAAACCCACCATTAAGACATTGTCATAATTGACCTGGCAGCACTCGCAGAAGCCAACACGTTTCTGGTCTCCTTTCTTCTTGTCCACTTCCTGCCCTCTCTCCTCACTGGCCCAAGCATCCAACCAAAAGACAAGTAGCTCACGCCGTTATCAAGCATGCTATTTAAAACATGCTAGTTGGAAATTAAACAGCAAGGTCACAAATGTTGTACTGTATCTTAGTGACCATGAAACGTAGCCTGTTAATAACAGTGTTGAAGTACTTAAGAACAGTTCTTGCAATAGACCGCATTTTTACAGTCTCATTACGGTCTCGAACAAAGAGGACATTTCAGGACAAGCAAAGTAATATCACTAAATTACCTGTGCACTGTCTAATTTATTTCTTAACATCATTACTATAACTGTAATGAAAGGTTCTTGCTTCAAATGCAGCCAATAACTTGACTAAGATCTAAATTCTTCATTTTAACAGCTGTCAATATGGTTGGGATTGGTACTACTTTAGTCTCTGCCTTGGTCTGGGTCTTGACTTGGTCTCAACCCATCAAGGTCTTGGTCTTGTCTTAGTCCCGGTACAATCTGGTCTTGGTCTTGTAGGCCCAGTATACTCTGGTCTTGGTCTTGTCTTAGTCCCGGTACAATCTGGTCTTGGTCTTGTAGGCCCAGTATGCTCTGGTCTTGGCCTTGTTTTAGTCCTGGAACACTCTGGTCTTGGTCTCGACTAGAGCACTAGTTATTATGTTCCTTGTGTTATGTCTAACATAGTGTCCTTGTGTAAAGCAGGCTAGAAGGACTAAATAGAAATACATTAGGGGCCATACCTGTTTCCCCGATGTTTATTCTGAGGATGGTTCTGGACCTCTGGACAGAACGGACTACAGGGAGGAGCTGTCTTCAAGTTAATCTCAGGCATTTCCAACATTGTATGGTAGATTGGACGATAGTGTCTAGAAAAAAAAAATACGTCAGCTGGGAATGTCTAAATTTAAAGCATTTCACATCACATCACATCATATACAAGTGATGGCAAATGGGTTCCCACCTGCTTGAGTCCTCAACCTTAATAAAGGGTGTGCTGAGCCGTTTACCTGCACGAAAGTACACAGTAACACATTAAACATGACGTTTAATCATATAAAAAAATCCTATAAAAGTTATTTATACAAAATGTTCTGTGCAAATTGAAACATCAACCTTTGAATTTCAGAAACACTGCTCTGCCTTTGGATTCATCTTTAACCTAGAAAAAAAATATATATACTGTATTAATTTATGTGTAAACTAAAAAACTATAACATGTAAATCCCAAAACATTGTGCTCCATCCATATACATATTAACACTTCAATACTTGTCTACTTACTCTTGTTGTTGAAACACTGGGATCACAGTGACTAGTACCATTCATTTTCTTATACTTTTCAACAAATGCTAGTATATCTGAGAAAAATACAAGTAATATCATAAATCTACATATAAACAGCAATTCATGAAATGATCAAATTAAATAAAGTGTATAATATAACTTCTGACATACCATCCACATAAAGAATTTTCACACCCCACTCGAGAGCATTTGACAGAGTCCTGTTCATGTGTATCCTTTCCTAAATAAAATTAGTGTGCAGAAGTACAAAATAATGTTGAGGCCGTATGCCAATAATGACCCATAATATACTACGGATGATAGCAACCTAACCGCTGACTGAATATATTGATAAGCACATTAAATGTGTAAAATATGGCAAGACATTTAAATATAATAGAAGTATAATTTGATAAACAAGGCATTACATTAGAAACAGAATGGTGCATTATGTTTCATTCTGGTAACAAACCTGCTCTTTCACCACTTTATCCACCAAAGACTTTCCTCTACTTATAAGTGCCTGCAAAGTTGTAGAGAACATAATGGCTAAATCAGTTACTGTATTTGCTCAAACCATTTTGAATGAAGACATTCTGTGTAATTATTACACGTGTGAAACAGGTGCTACTAGTGTAAATTAAATGTTCAACGTGAGACTTGAGAAGAAGAGGGAACGCACAAAGTCCACTTGGCCCTGAGTGTCAGTTTTGCGGGTATTCCTGTAGCTCCTGGTCTGATGTGGGTGAGGTGAACTCTGTCCAGAGTCTGGGCCAGGAACAGGCGAGTCAAGTGTAAAACGCTTGACATATTTGGCTTCCTTTTTGTTAGACACCAAGAACTTTATTTCCTTACTGAAGAATTTCTCAACTATCTGTGTTGTGGCAAAATCAAAGAAAGTAGGTGTGGTGGTTTAAGACATATGTCATGTGTCTCACAAAATACAATTCCCTTTCCTAATACGATTAGATGACATGCAATTAAGCGGGAATGTAAGGAAAAGAGGTGGTAAACTAATGACCACCAGGGAGAGGCACAGTGTTTATGATATATAAGAACTGCAGGCTTGCCTGAGGCTGGACGTTCAAATAATAGTGTTCAATTCGTATCAGTTACAATAAATGACATTTATGTGATTTTGTCTTACCCCTCCAAGTTGGCTGATGTCCTGCTCTAATGCCTCTGTTTTTCTATTTGATGGCAGATCGAGATAAAACACTTTCCCAGCTAAAGGTTTAACTGGTGTTGAACATGACACTCTTGACTTTGGCTTTGCATGGGTCCCTGCTGACTTGTCATCAATCGACACCTTTCCTGTGAGATAGGCATTATAACAAATAACTACAGGGTGAAATAAATGTGTTACCGTACATCTCAACTTACTAAATACTAGGTACCGTATATTAAGTCAAATATTAAAAATTATACAATACCTTTCGATGTCTGCGTACTACCGGTATCCCCTTGCATGCGTCCATTGCGTTGTGGCTTCATTTTAATGGATTAACCAAAGTTTCTGGTCCTGTCCTGGCCAGAAACTAATACCGGTATATTACCATTCTTCTCTCACCATTGTCATCGGTTCTTTGCTATGGAATGTGTGTAAACAAATATACTTGTTTTCAAGCTCAACTGTCACAGCAAGTAATACAATAGTTGCACAGCAGTACTGTACTGGTGCAATAACTTAAGGTACACGACAAAAGCATAACACAACGATTAACTTGTTTGCTAAACATTGTGCATTGTGTGTGTCTGTTGGTTTTTGTACAATTTCAGTTACCGTACCATTGACTATTCATTATTCAGAGTTTGATATGTTATAATAACGCGTTTCAACAAAACCTACCTTTCCCGCTTTACGAAAGTCAACGTTGCCACATTTGAGGCAAACAATCTCGATAATCGAGTTGTTTTCTTCTATGTTGGCACAACATGTCAATATATGACCTGAAAAACACGTTTCCACTTCATCGTTTACATTTAGGACGTATGTACTAATGCTGTTTTATTAGTATGCAACGACGAAAGATGAATTTATATGTTTTTTATGGAATGTATTATTGCAAGAACGGGTCTCGTTTAGTGGGGTGGAAAACCTGGCAACACAGCACGGCACAACAAGTCAATACAACGAGAGAGTATGACTATAGTTTCAACATAAATAACATTTTGCAAAACAATATATAAAACATCGCAATATATTGCACATTAGTTTTTATATTATAACAACAATCTATCTGATATAGTAAATTATTAATTTAACTGGCGAATATTTTTATTTTTGCAGACAATTCGAAAGAACGAAAATGCTATGAAAGAAAGTGCTAAGGTGAATTAAAGGTTGAGTCACGTGAATCGCATCGGTCATGTGTGAGCTATTGATCTAGCTAGTAGCTACTAGATATTTACATTCCCTGAACAAACACTGTGAAATGTTTAAATAAACAGCAACAAAGTAGAGTATGCTGAAGTCTTTACCAGGTAGGATTAGTACTGTAGCCGTACATCGTAGCCTGGCATGTTTGCAAACTATGTCAAACCGTCTGTAGTTTGGATTTAATTTCTACCACACATTATATCTAAGCCTATACATTGTGTTCTTTCTTTTACAGGGATTTTATTATGAGCAGTCAAACGTCTGCTTCAGTAGCGAGTGAAGGCATTACTCCAATCCAGCAGATGGTGGCGTCCTGCTCTGGGGCTTTCCTTACGTCATTGTTCGGTAAACCGAAATTAATGTGTCAGCAGAGGACAGAATGCCATTCAATCCAAGTGATATAACAGTAATGCCTTATTCGTACATGTTTTTAAACTTCAGTTACACCTTTGGATGTTGTGAAGATTAGACTTCAGGCACAGAAAAATCCCTTTCCTAAAGGTAGGCTACGGGTTTGCATGCGATTTTGTCTTAATTTGACTAAATATGGACTTGGCAAATCACTGACTTCTATACCACTATGTCACTATTTAACAGGGAAATGCTTTGTCTACTGTAATGGCCTTATGGATCACATATGTGTGTGTGAAAATGGCAACTCCAAGGCATGGTACAAAGCTCCTGGTCATTTCAATGGGACACTGGTAAAAGTCATGAGTTGGCATGCTTCACAAAAATTCTCTGTCCACATCCACTAATAAATATATTAATATGTGTCTATATTGCTCTAAACAACATGATTTACCATACATGATGATATTATTATTGGAGTAGTATGTTCCGTCTTATGCTGGAAGTAAGATCTTAACAGGTGACAATACAAAACCACAGCTGGCTCTAAACCATGTCATGCTGAACTGAGCTTTCTATTCTTCTGCAGGATGCCTTTATTAAGATAGTACGCCAAGAAGGAATCAAATCATTGTGGAGTGGTCTTCCACCAACGCTGTGAGTCTTATTGTCCTTTCACATTTTACAGTTGTTGTCCAGTGAAGAGGAGGAAAATCCTTAAGGAGCCGCCAGACTTTGATTTTCAAAGAATGAAAACAGATTTTTTTTTCC
>JAODTR010066809.1:0-16227 GCA_025399935.1 Amblyopsis rosae
GGCCCGGGGGGCGGAGCCGGATTTGTGGAAGGGGAAGGGGTCGAAGGAGGGGCCGGGGGAGAGGCGGGGGCAGGGCCACGCTCCTCGTCAGAACTGGAGGAGTCGTCGTCGGTGGAGGAGCTTGACGAGGAGGACGAGGAGGACGAGGACGAGGACGAGGAGGAGCAGGAGCCGGAGGAGGACGAGGAAGAAGATGAGGAGCAGCTGGACGTGCATTTCTTCTTCTTCTTCTTCTTCTTCTTCGCTGCCGCTTTCTCTGCATCCTCCTCGGACTCAGAGCTGCTGCTGCTGGGGCTCTTCTCCTTCACCTTCCTCTCCACCTCCTGCTTGCCTGTCTCCTCCTTATTCTGGTAGCGCCCCTGGCCTCGCCCGTCACACTTCTCCTTCCCCAGCGGCGGGGAGCTCTGAGTCTGAGGCACCTTCCTGTCCTGGGCGCCGACGTTAACCATCAGTGTCTTCTGACTGGCCGTGGCCGTGGCCATGGGGGCGTGGTCTCGTCTGAGGCCCCTCCCCTCCAGCAGCATCAGAGCCTTGGTCTTCTTGGTCTTGGGCGACGTCACGCCTTCGTGGTCCAGCTTCACCAGCGGCTCCGCGCGCGGGGACTTCAGGCGCCTCGTTCCCAAAGCCGCGTTGCCCTGTCTCGGCCGGGGCTTGGGCCGGGAGACGGGGCCCGCTCCGGGGTCGGGTCTGACCCGGGTGGCGGAGCTGGAGGACCTCTGCTCGGGCGGAAGCTTGGGTTTGGGTCGAGGGGTGGCGGAGGAGGAGGAGGAGGTGGAGGTTGGAAGTCTGGGAGTGAGGGAAGGGTTGGACTTGCTTCCCGGTGAGCTGGACACCCTGAGGCCTGGGCTGGGGACAAGCCCAGAGCCGAGGCTGGGTCGAGAACCGCCGCGGTGGTCCGCAGCGGGTTTGTTTTTGGCCGTGGGCGTGGGTCTGGGGCTGGGCGTGGGCCTGGGGCTGGGCGTGGGTCTGGGGCTGGGCGCGGCGCTGCTGGGCTTGGGCAGAGCGGAGGACGAGGCCAGGCCGGGCCTGGACGCTGGTCTGCTGCTGGCGGTGGCGTTGGGGGGGCTCACAGCGCTTGTACCCCCCCTCTCTCTGCGCTGGCTGGTGTAGGAGCTGAGGTTGGGCTCACTGTACAGGTCCACGGTGAGGACCTTGCCGTAGGAGGGGTACAGGGAGGACTGGTGGGTCCGCAGAGCTTTAGGAGGAGCAGGCTGGGACGAGCCGGGCTTCTTGGATGCCGGGGCAGAGGGGAGAGAGGAGCTGACGTTGGCTGGGAGTGTGATGGAGGTCTTTCGGGCCGGCTTTGTCTGGGGTCCTGCGGCGGGCCTGGATGCAGACTGGGCTCTTTCCTGCGGGGCTTTCTGGGCTGAGGAAGGCCTTTCTTGGGTGGGCTTGGCTGGAGGTTGCGGTCTCTCTGAGGGCTGGGCAGAGGAGGGTGGAGGATCGGCTTTCTCCCGGATATCTGGGTTCACCGAGGACTCTGGAAAAGATGGGGAAGAAAACGTGAAAATTGTTCCTACTGTGCTTTATGCTTGGCCAACACACTAGAACAGGGTTTACATGGGATATGCTTCGGCTGTCGTCGTGCCGCCTCAGTATTTTTGTGCAAGACAAATCAGCATGGAAATAAAAAACTGTATTCAAGAAGTGCTTACACGGTAGAAACAAGACCAGCGTCAGCAAATGCAACATTCAACATACTGTACTTGATATTCAAGAGAAGAATAGGCTCCCTGAACACTGTAGAGGAATGATTGAGAGGTTTGGCAAAAAGCTGAATGTAATAAAAAAATGTAAATAAGAAAAACATTTTTGATAGCAGTTCCTAGATTTATGTTGGGTTCTGCTCTTACACACACAGATAAAACAAAACCCAGTGATAACAAATGTTTACTATAAAAAGATGTAATCAAACAATTCTGATAATTTCCAATATATAAACCCCTCACCAATTATGACTAAACTAAGACTCTTCAGTAGCATTACTACATTAAATCAGTCAGTGCAATTAACCCTCCCATTAGACCACTATAATAAAATTTTTTTACTGCAATTGTGATTGAGTAAATAATCCACATATTTTACCAATAGATGTGACACGTGTGATTAATTAAAACCTCTCTCACAACCCAAATCCTAATTTACAAATGTATAATAATGTGAATTAATTAATTAACTGACCCACTGTAACAAATAAACTGTATTACTCTGAATGGTATCTAAAACGATGCATCAACTGGGGGTTATAAGACTGGCTCACCAGGTTTAGCTTTGGGTTTGCGGCCAGGTTTGCCTTTGATCTTAGGGACCGCCTCTTCATTCTTAGGCCCCGCCTCTTCATTCTTAGGCCCCGCCTCCTTGCCTTCTTTGCTGCACTTCCGGGCACGCCTCCTGGAGCAGCTGGCCACTAGCAGCGCAGGGGAGGGCTCAGCGCCTGCAAGGACGGTTCTAATTTAAAACTTTACCTTTCCAAACATTTCAAAACAATTTAATTACAGTCAAATTAGGGGTTTGCGATACATTATATATACTTGATGTACCACGTCATGTTCTACACACGATGTAGTAATATATACTATATATGTATTTCATTTGTCACTTTTTTTAAAGATGCATGCGTGAGATGCGCTTCGCCATCTCACAAACGTTATCATGTTGCGCACATGACTCAATCATGATAGTTCACGATAGTTCACTGTGTATGACGTCGGCAAAATGTGTGTTTTTTTTACCCAAAGCAAAACAGTGCTGCGTGTTTTCCAACTTCACTCCGCCTGACCTAACTCCACCCCCACTCATAACACATTAACGAGCGGTTTGTCAGGAGATAAATGATGGCTAAATCATATTGAGATGGTTCAGGCGTAAAATATCTGATGAGCAGCGGTTATTATGTTGAGTGCAATATGTTGCAACAAGTGCGGAAAACACTCGTTTACATAATTTCCAACAGTGACAACGGCAGACTGTGTTGAACCTTGTGGTGGATGTACAGTGTGCTGGAATACAGACTGGAAGTCCATGGCTTCTGCCATAAGATAAAGAGATTTGCACGCTTAATTTATAAAAGGGCCATATATTATTCTGCGGATGCGACTTTGCACAATGCGGATACATTTGGTTTAAATCGGCTATTTCTGTAGGCTATGCGGATTAGCTGTACATACATGTAAGGTATGTGCACAAACAGTTCCCCATACAACTAAGTGAAACTAAAATATTTGTTTGAAATAAATATTTGCTTAGACTCATATGTTAGCTTAGCAGGACGTCCATTGTGCTTCAACTTCAAAGTCACAAGTCTTCTTCTGGTGCAGGACTTATTATAAGGGCTACAGCAGCGACTGTGCTCTCTGTCTGTTAATGAATTAAACAACTGAATAATACTCAGATGTGTACAGTACAAATTTATATTTACTTAAGATTTACATTTGATATTTTCAAAAGCTGTGTTCAGCAGGGAAAACCTGTTAAGTACATTTTATATCAGACTGTTAACTGGCGTACTGGAGAGTTTATACGTTTATTTGTGTAATTTTTCATTTCAGTTTTGATCAACTTTGTATAAAAAACAGGCAGAGGAATCATTTGCACTTTTTTTTTAAATCAAAGACTTATAAATAAAGGCATAAGTCTGACATCTCACATGTATTTGGCTTATACTTTACCCAATACAACATATCGCGATATATATTGTGCATTGCCATTCAGCCCAAAAATATTGAGATATTGATTGATATACTGTCTAAATATCATCTTAAATCTATTAGTGTACAGGAACAGAAGAGGTTAAAACCAGGCAAACATGGAACGTTTAACAAGTGGGTCTCTACAAAGAGCTCTGTGTGTGTGTGTGTGCGTGAGCTCACAGTGAATCTTGTAGTCGGGCGGTAGCAGCCTGATGTGAGAAAGCGGGATGCGACCTGTGTCTCCATCGTCAAACTCCACGGTGATCAGATCATCGTTATCTTCAACATCTGAGTTTCCTGCACACCAAACAAAATGTCTGAAACCACAGATACACAACCTAAACAAAACCCTATGTGTCCTGTACCTATATGCATTTGATACAGACTGATAGGAGGTTTCACATGACTGAGTACAGTTTCCAACGGCTTATCAGTAATGAACTAAAGGAGATTAAAAACACTAGAGCCGTTTAAAGTGTAACTTCACTTTAAATAGTGCTTTTCTGAGCTGCAAACTAAATAATAAGACTGCACAATGAAGAGACATCAATGCTGGATAAAATTGTACAAAATTCCCATTTTTATTCAAATTGGGATTTTATGGTGTGAAAATCTAATCTAGCGGTACACGTCAGATCCACTAAAACTCTCCCTGGACGTGACAGCACTCGTCCACTCACACGTCAAATTCAAATGTTAACCCTTCCCTTCCCCTCACTCAGTTCCTTGGCTATGGTTCAGCATTTTCCTGAAGTTACACAAAATGAAGTTTAAATGAAGATTAAAATACATGTTTTACTTGCGTGTATTTGTACCTCTACTCTAAATGTGTCTCCATGTGTTAATATCTTGTAAGAATCTTGTCCTTAGCTAAACAAACTAGGTTTTTGTCAAGCACTTCATATCATGTTTTGATGCATGTACTAGTCTGGATGTCACATCTAATCATAATCAACATGCAAACCCCAGGAGTGCATTCTTGACAGTGAAACATGTTGCTTCCCAGTGCAGCGATAGCTGGTTGGTGTGACAACAATCTAAGATTAACAGAACATGGCAACATTGTGCCATTTCCCAATGTAATCCAGAGTTGAACACTGAGTCTCTGGATCACTGTGTAAATACAAGCCTGTGTGTGTGTGCGTGCGTGTGCGCACCGTTCACCACAGTGCCCGGGTAGAGACAGCGGTACTGCTGGCTCCAGTAGGCGGCGATTCGACAGCCCTCCGGAAGGCTCCGTGCGGACGGTGGCTTCACGTCGATGATCTACACGCACAGAGCGAACAAGAGTTACACGCACACATGCTAACAGACACAATAGCCACGGCTGACCCACTTTCCTCACAAGGGATCACATATCCTGACAACGTTTTCTGTGTGTATGGGTGTGACAGACAGACAGACAGACAGACAGATATTAAATTTTCTAATTTGGAAACACTGCTTTTGGGCCTTAATACTAGAAAGAAGGCAGGGCTGTAGTCAAGACCACCGTTGTCGAGTCCAAGACAAGGACTAGTCGAGTCGAAGTCAAGACCGAGTCGAAAGACATTCGAGTCCATGTCAAGACTGAGTCCAAACGAGACTAAGTCTTCAAGCAGGGCTGACATTAAGACTACTTAATAAAAAAAAGCTAACTTTTAGTAGGCTAGTGTATCATGCCTGAAGCCTATAATTTGTCCCCTTGACAATGAGTTGCAATATAGGAATAGTGATGCGCTCGTGCACACACACACAAACAAACAGAACACACACAGCAAAAAACAAAAAAAACACACACACACACACATTAAACAGACAACCAGTTGACTCACAGCCTCTTGCAGCAGTTGCTCCAGGCAGTAAATGTGCGGCCTGTTTCCTCTCTCGCCTTCCACCACCACGCTGTATCTACAAAGGTCAAAAGTAGTCAGGGTCAAAAGTCAAAACACACTATGAGCCAAGAGGTGAAAGGGCAAGGGGGCGAGTGGTTTTAAATATGCAGTCAGACAGGCATCTCCTGAGAACGGTGCCTGTCATGCGTATCCTGAGCTTTAGGGAGTTTCCAGTGTGACAGGATAACAAGAAGCCCATATTTAACGCTATAGCTCTGCTGGCCTGTTTGTCACAGTTGTTTAGGACATCGATTTTTTTATATACTAACTACCTACATGTAAACATTTAAATACTACTAAATCCAGAGTCATTTAAGCAGCTCTGATAAGCAGCCAAACAGCTCAAGTTATCGTGTAAAAGCTTCAAGACGTGACAATTCCCCAACGAAGCCAACTGTCCAGAATACACCGCATGGGTGCATTCATGAATGAGTTTGGGTGGGGGTGTCTATTCATGTGTGCGTTCACGTGTTTATGTGTGGATCTCATTGTGTGCAGTCTCTCAACACCCCCCACTTCCACCACCACAACCCTTTCCCCCACTCTTAGTAGTAACGTAGAGAAACTACAGGCGTAGAAACAGCAAAGGCCAGGCAAACTCACAAAACAAGGCTGTGTAATAGTTCAGAGTGCTTTGCCAGCTGCTCTAGAACAAAGCCTCTTGGGCTCTGAGAAGGTAGAGAGCTCCCCTGCATAACATCTGGGTCTATATATGTAACCTGACATGCCAGATTCATTGTTGCCACAAGTCCATCTGGGGAGCCGTACATCGAAACTGTTTGTTAAGGGCATGTACTTAAACAAAAATAATAATAATACACCCGTATAGCTATCAACACGACGCTGATCGGAAAGTTCAGTTGCTACTCGGACACATTCAAAATGATTGCCGGGCTTTCCAGACTGATTCTCACGGCGAAATTAAACTAAAGCTCTTGCGAGGCTGCTCTATATGTGCTCACTCACATGTCAGGGGAGTGCACGGTGTTGACGTGTCCAGCGTACAGTAGCTGGTCGTCCATGGGAATCAGAACCCTCAGTCCATCCACCAGAGAGTCCTTGTCCAACACGCACTGCACCGGAGCTGAAAGCCAACAACAGTGATATTAGTACAAGTCGGTAGACCTGCAATCTAATTATGCACCGGCAACGTAGTTCAATGCATACAGTGTAAATCTAGAACTATATGGGGAACGTTGTGGAATGGGCGTGCACAGACCAGGAGCGGCGGTGCTCTCTGATTGGCTGCTACTGCGAGGTGGGAGGAGCTCGTCTTCACTGAAGCTGCTGTCTTGATTGGGCTCAAAGTCCTCGTCTGCGGCCATGCTCTCCATTAGACGGCTCACCGCCCCCCGCGAAGGCTGCACACACACACAAAACTATTGTGAAAACCCTTTCCACACATTGGTCCTGAGGTGCGTTCAGAATTGGCGAACAGTGACGAACGTTTATGACGAACATGTTTGCTTTGAATTTTGAACGATTTGTGTAAACATTAAATAAATACTTGTTTTAATCCGTCGCCATTCGTCTAGATTCAACGTGTCTTCGCCGAGAACTACCTCCTCAAACCATTTGCTTTTGTTCGCAAACATTCGCGGCGAACACAATGCCAATAGTTTTAATATGTTTGCAAACGTTCGTAAGCGTTCGCCAATTGTGAGCGCACCTCTGATCTAGTTAAGTAATTTGGCTCAGTAATTGCCCACTCTGCAGCTACTGCATACAGAAATATGATGCAATAGCGGCGCCTACTTGATGTCATACATCAATATATCAGACAACACAGTTCTTAGAAGAAAAACAACATAAGAAAAACTGCTTCAAAAGATATAGTAAGTCATTCAGAACAAGAAAGCTTGTTGTTATTTGAAATAAAAACAACACTCCCTTCAATGCCATAAGCTGCTTCCTCAGAAGCTCCGCCCCACATATTGGACATGCATTGAGAAGGCTAGGATATTGTTGTTTTTGTATGTACTGTGTTTACAAAGCCAGGGCTGTGTAGAATAATATTTTCAGCACATACAAAACCGTTAGACAGACAAGAGATATTTGGTGGAATCTAACAAAAGGTTACTATACCTTTAAACAAACTATATAAGGTGTTTTCATAGTTATCAAAGTGAAGACATAATGTTTTACCTATTAGAGATTAATACCAAATCAGGGAATAAATCCATCCAGTCATAATATCCTTAACATGACCTTGAACGCATTAAAATACGTATAGCCTCTATGTGACGAAGGACATGGTCTACTGAGTGGAAATGCACCCCACCATTACCAGTTTTACTGTTATCCGTTTCTTCCATTTAGATAATCACCATCAACACACTTTACTAATAAAATATCAACTCACTGACCTCTCTGGGCTTTGCCTTGGCTTTTGATTGGTTCTTGCGAACTGGGCTGAGACTATCTGTGATTGGACTAGACAAAGCAGGTGGGCTCATTGTATTTGGGATGTCCTTTTGCATCTTTTTCTGTTAGAAAAGACACACACACACACACACACAAATAACTATTACTATTGGCCATATTTCTATACAGATGAACATGTTCTCTCACACACACACACACACAACTAACTTTTGGCCAGACTTATATGCAAACAAACCCAGATGAACGTGCTCACACACGCAAACACACACACACACACACACACACAGTGTGGGATAGTGCTAGGCTGCCATTGTCCTATCTTGTAAACAACATGGCACAGACAGTAGGGGACTGCTGCAGTGACTGAAGCACTAAGAAGCCCTGCTGAGACACACACACACACACAAGAGGCAGCATAGGCATAGAGGCCAATACAGTCAGCCATTACTGACGTACCTTCCCTCACACACACACACACACACACAAGGCAGCATAGGCATAGAGGCCAATACAGTCAGCCATTACTGACGTACCTTCCCCAGGTCTTTGCCCTCCCTGCAGGCCGGGGAGGACCTGGTCCTGGAGACGGGCTTAGGGGTGAGTGGCGGCACAGAGGTGGGCGGGGAGCTCTGACTGGCGGAGGCTGCCGGAGAGACCTGATTGGCTGAGGCGGTGGCGTCGTGCAGGAATATCCTCTCGCTGCGGCGGCGTGTCCATCCTTCTTCCTCGCTGAACCCTCCCAGGCCCGAGCCCGCGCTCAGGTCAAAGCTGAATCGCCGCGGCGACCGCGGCGAGGGCCGAGGCTTGGGTTGAGGCTTGCGTTTGAGCGGCTGGGCGTCGTCTCGCTTGGCGGGGCTGGTGTGGTCGACGCGGCGGGTTGCCGGGGGCAACAGGGGAAGCTCCGGCGCGGAACGCTTGCCGTGTAGCAACGAGGGGAACTTCCTCAGCCTCAGGTCAGAACCTGAATCTGACCACTCACACTCAGAAGAACCTGGCCAGGAGAGAGGAAACATTATTTAACTCACGCACACACACACACACACACACAGAATAAAAAAAACATACAAATAATAATAATAATGAATAACAATAAAGCGCCACTATGAAGTCACGGCAACACACAGATGGTGTGGGTCACTCACACAAACAACACGCACATTAAGTAATGTCCTGGATATTTGTCTGGATCAATATTCTGGTGAATAGCAATATTGACCCATATAAAACTAATAAATAATTCAACACAGAATCATTATCGGCACCTGGATGTGAGACAAAAATAAAAAAACAATGTTTAACCACGAATCAATATCATAATCTAACCCAAATTGTCAAGTAGAAAAAAACTGCTCCACCGCAAACCTTTACAGTTAGGATAAGATTGAGGTCCTTGATGTTTTGTGAAAATCTCTATTCCAGCTAAGCCATAAAATGATGCATTATAAAATAATAAGTCATGTATTATGCTTTTTAATGATCTGATTGCATGGTCATACAGTAAGTCATACAGTACTGGTGATCACAAACAATGCTCAAGTGTGAGATAGTTTGCTGCTGTGTGTATTTGTTGGTTTTTACCCAGCGTGCTTTGCCTGCTGCGGCGCTTGTTGTCATGGTGAAGGGTCAAAGCAGCGTTCACAGGGAGAGCGCTCGCTGCAAACCTGGCCAACAACCCCAGCCCGCTCTCCTCACACTTACTGTCCTCCAAATCAGTCTCCTCCTCGTCGTCTTCAGAAGAGGATTCTGCATTTCACAGGGGAAGGATCGTGTTACTCAGAGACTCAAGAGAAGTGACTCCACCACAGGTAAACACTAGGTCAAGGGTCATTCAACCCTATTATCCATTGTGTCTGGAAACAAATGTGGTACAGTCATTTAGTAGCGATGAGTCATTTTTCTCAAAGAACAACCAATAGGATTGAGACAAGATGTGGCTGAAGATAAGGGGTCCAGATCTTGCTCAATGTTGTATATAATGATGCGGTTCTGTCTAAACAAATGCAAAGAGCACACTTGCACATGTGCTATTCTACACTAAAGTCTTAAATATGTCTGGGTCCCAGCAATAAAAAGTTCAATAGAGAAAACAAGAAAGATGAATTGCCCAAACTACTGGATCTGTACTGCCGTATAAGCAAAATACAGCAAAGAATGTAAAAATGGGCTCAGCACATGCATACGGGTTGCCACACACACACACAGCTGCTGAGGCCATCAGAGCAAAAATACTGACTCAGATATAATGTATTATTTAAACCTCTTCAGCAGGATGTTACAGCAAGGGAGAGGGAGTGACAAGGGAAGTGAGAGAGAAAACCAAGAACTGAGAAATTGCATGGACCCACTTTAATGTTCTCTAATCCTACAGTGAAAAGCAGCAGCCTGTACAAACTGTAGAGCGAGGAGGTATAGACTGGTGTTGGCTGGTAAACTGGGCTGTAGTTGGGTCCATGACGTTAACAGGTTAGAATGTTAACATTGGGGTGGATACACAGTACAAGATTTATTTATGTATTATTATTATTTATTTAATTACGGATTAGTCAAATGCCAAAGAAATGTAGTAAAACATTTGAGTAAATTAGCTTTCCTCTAATTTTGAGATACGATGGTCCTCCATCGTATCTCAAAATTCACTTATGTAAACATAGACCTTTATGAGGCAAATTAGACACACTAGAACAAAAAAAATAATAGTCTAATCTGACAGAAGATATTAAGCGTTATTTCAAAATACAGAGAGCCTTGCTAAAAAATGAGAGAAAACATCTGAAGATATTAGTGTCTTGTACTGTGTATTTCCAGTGTTAGCTGTGGTAGACAAACATTTAAACAGGCAGGCACTGAGAGGACAGCCCTGTAAGGCCCCTTTAGCAATACTCAAGACTATAGGGTTTGCATGTGCATGTTGACATCCTGTGACCAGACTGCATTCTTGTATATAACCAATTTTTCTAGATATAAAACAGCCTTGGCCAAGGGATGCAAGTGCGAATAGTTTGTTTTACAACTTCAATTTGTTAAGTAACAGTATAAATAGATTAAAAATAAAAATAAATCAGGCAAAGGTTATTTTCTGGAGAGGGGAAAAGTAAAATAATAAAGAAACCACCAGCTGTCTATTGTAGTTTCACTCTAGCAAAATGATTTGAGGTTAAAGGTCAAGAAGACAAGAATAGAGGAAGGGGCACTTCCTACTTACAGAGCAGGTGACAGGGGTGTGGCCTCAGGCAGGACTTGGCAGTGTGGTGCTGAGGGAGTAGCCTAGTCATTGCATAGCCTGGCCTTAGCCAGCCGTAGCCTAGCTTAAGCAGCGCTTTAGCCGCAGCACGGACTAGCTGCAGCGAGGTAGCATAGGCTCAAGGCTGCGCTAGTCCCTGCCAAGCTCCTGCCATGTGTAGCGGCAGCAGCAGCACAAGCACATGGAACAGGCTGAGACACGCAAAGCATGATGGGTAGGAAGGGTAGAGTTTAGAGATTGACGGGTTTGAAGTGACAGAGTCAGATAGCTGCGAGCGCAACATAAAGAGAAAAGGGTTATTAGGAGGTTTTAGTAGACAGGGAGGAAGGGCCCTATTGTCCAAATATCCCAACCAGATATGATCACACACTTTTATTGTTTAAGATTTTTAATTTAGCAATGTGTTCCCCACCCACCAAGACATAAAAAAGCAGATCACAAAATTACACACAGCCACGAATTGGTATGGCCAAATCCAATACAAAAACAGAAATAACAAACAAGACTAATGTCTGCCTATGGCTAACACTTTTACTGTTTCTGTCAAACTGAAATCCACTCCTTTGTGCTGCGAGCTTCTTCATGCATGACCCAAACAAGAAGTTTGTCCATCGACGATTCGAGTTTGAAGCTCGAAAAGGGGGATATTTGACAAACAGAGCACGCCAAAGGGTATGTGGGGTGCAACAGAGAGACAGGACAGACAGATGAAGCAGACACAAGGACCACAGCGCATTGCTCTCTGCACCAATCAATAAACACCTTTAATAAAGATTGTAGGCATCAAACTGCAATACAACTTTATATGAAAAACTTTTCACAAAAAAATTCACACAATTTTATGTACAAATGCTACAAAAAACTATTTTGCAAGCCAGGCAAAACACCATAGAAAAAATGTAAACTCTTTAAAAAAAAACAAAAAAACGTAAGAAAATAAAGAAAGGCAACTTTGAAGGGAAGCCAGCAGCGAACGAGGTTGGGAAGGCTGAACATTAGCACAATCTAAAGATGGCTGCCTCAGCAAACGCAAGCACAGACAAGCTGTGACCATGCTCAAAGCCACCACCTTCACTGACTCAACCAGCTAGAGGGCGCGGGCCTGTAACTAGGGGGCGTGGGCCTGTAACTAGGGGGCGTCTGTGGCGTAGGGGAGGCGAGGTCAGTAACCTTGGTCGAAGGAGTCGTCAGAAGAGCTAAGGCCCGCCTCCTCCAGTAGCAGGGATAAGTGCTTGTGTTTCCTCTTCTCGGGCTTCCGATTGGATAACAGGGTTGCCGTAGAGGACGCGGACTGTCTCTTCCTGCTCACGTTGCCATGGGAACGTGTCCCTGAGAGAGGGGGCCAGCCCCCTCGGGCAGAGTCCTCGTCCTCGGAGTCTGAGTCTAGCACAAAAACAAACAAACAAAATAAAAATAGATTTAGCAACTCAATTAAGTACCGATGAATTATGGTCCTTCACCAAAGAGGTCCAAGCCAGACCCAAACATCAGAGAATCTTCAGCTCATCTTACATTGACACACATCAAACTAGCTGGCTGCTAGTGGTTCAGTAGTGGTGCTAGCATGCAGGAGAATTAACCCAGCCCCAACATGGAAGGCCTACAGATGAACTACACAATGTGTGCACACCATGCACGGAGCAGCAGCAATGTAAACAGTACCACATCATCACGTGCAATGTAAATGTTACCACGTGAATTGCAAATTAAATGTTTACCGCCGCTAACCCCAACATAGAATCCACGGAAGCATGCGAGTGACTCTGCAGGTTTCCCATTCATCCACCGTCATCCACTACTCACTGTTGGAGCAGCTGCTGAGCTCGGCTCTCACGGGAGTGAACGTGGAAGTCTTCTTCTGAACTTTGACCTTCCGGCCGGTCTCTGAGAGCGAGGCCTTGGCGTCCGCCTTGTGTTTCCCTGCCTTGGCGGAGGGGTGGGCCGTGCGCTCGGTACCCCGCGCGGCCCCCAGCTTGCCCTGGAAGCGCTCCGCCTTGGGGTGGAGAGCGAGGTTACGGGCGGGGCCCAGAGACAGTGAGAGGGCTCTGTGGAGGTCTGAGGCCAACTGCTCCTGCTCGCACATGCGGCCGCGTTTCGCCCTTGACACCTGAGGACATGTGGCGGTATCTATGAGTTCATTCATATTACATTACTAGATTCAGGGTTCCCACTCAAAGTCAAATTCCTTGACTTTACCTGACTAAAAATATGAATTTCCTTCACCAACATTCGACAGAAAAGAACAGACCATTGGGTTTGTAAGGAGGGGTGAGTCCTCCTTACGTCGTCTGGCTGTCCTCCAAGAAAACTTGAGCGTCTCACATTCGCCTCGCATTTTACTGCATTCTGGTCAATTTTAACTTTTCTGCATACATTTATGTGGTTAATGTTTTATGTAAAGGAAAACAACATCCAGGCACCAGGTGACAAAATATAATGCTGTAAGTGTCTCAGACATTAAGGTTTAAGTTCTCCTGTAGATCAACGTTTCTCACTTAATATTATTCCTGCTGAGTAGTCAAAAATTAAAAGCCTTCTTACTTAATTCTTCTGTACTATGTAGTGTCCTTTTGTTTGGGGTAGTAACTTGCTCACTGACAATGTGACACTTATTCACATTAGCGTATCATTTATTGAGACCTAATAATTTTGATGAATGGCAACAAAAATTCCAACATGCTGCAAAATAAATTCCCTGACATACCATGACCTGACCCAAAATATGATATTCCAGAAATTCCATGACCAGTGGGAACCCTGCAGATTAGATTCAATTCACTGTTGGGTGGGTTACGGTGGCGCTTATTGAACACGAACACATACACACACGAACACACACACGACTCAAATGAAGCCTACCGCTAAAGCGTGACTGGTGGATGGCTCCTGGTCAACCCAGGCCGCCTCCTTCTTTTTCTTCTTCGTCATCTTAAGACCTTCACCTTCCCCCCCCTCCTCCTCCTCCTCCTCCTCTTCTTCCCGAGATAAGCGGAACCTCTTCCTATGTCCCTCTCCAGCCTCCGAGTCATCCGAGAACTGGCCTGTCTGGGCCAGCCTGAGTCACCATGGAGACAGGCCGACGTGAACATCCGCACTTGTCGAGCCCACGCGGGCGGGCGGGCTGCATAACCTCATGTAGCATTCACAACATAGCCGCTGACAGATTCAAGTCAACTCACTTTCCAGGTCTGTCCAACTTGGTGGGCGTGGCCACGTGCTTCCTCTTCCTGGGTCTGCCCCTCCCCCTTCTGGTCAGTCTCCGCCTCTCATCTTCCTGGTGCCGTTCCCTGTGCACACAACGTAAAGACGTCAAGACGTAGTTTGCCGTGTGAGGGCCTTATTAGCCCGGCGTAACCGGACCATAGTCACTTTGTGAACAAGGACTGGCCACGCTCCATTGGGAAGTGTGTGCAGTAGTTTTCCACTACTTGACGAAGACCCATGGTTCATTTTGAAACCAATGGGCAGCACTGGCCGATCTGCGTTCCTACAATTGTTTTGATCAACTCCTCTGGCTCTACCACCATTTCAAAACACGCCATCTACAACGTCATCTCTCTAAACCCACGCTGACTGGGCTGCCAGCAGGGTGGCTGTGCGAGCGCTAATGTGAACAGGGCTTCCAGACTGTAACCTCAGCGAAAACAGCACAGTCGGGTGGGGCCAGGCTATCGCCTTATAGCTTCTCACATAAGTCAACACCTCCATTGAACAGAGCCTCTAGCAATGCAGTCAAACATATGGCGGGGACATGACCACATGACCTAGAATCATGAACCTCCATTACATGTGACACGAGTCACGTGCAAGTGGGTGGAGGCTGTGAGCGCTCACCGTCTGTCTCTGCGTCTCTGGAGCTTGCTCAGCTCCCTCTGCTTGTCCTTGTAGGTCTTCTGCAGCTCGGCCAGTCGAACACGGTAGTCCACCTCCACAGCGTCAAGGACATCCATGGACGCCTTCCTGAACATCTTCAGGGGGAGAGAAGACAAGCTCAGTCAAGCAGAAAGAACACAACGGAATATTCTGTTGGGAGGCTGTACAATGTGTGTGGAACGGGCTGGTTGGGCAGGAGTGGCGTTCAAATGCAGCACCCAAAACAGAACATACAATAGCAATAGAATACACTGCATGTTATATTTAAAACAATATATACCGTATGCATATTTGACCAGAGCTGAATCAAAACTAGCCAACACACAGTGGGAAAGCACGGCTCTGGAGGGTTTACCGGGTCCACTTTGCTCTGCCTCCAGCTGTACTCCCTGTTGGGGTCCAGTTGTCTGGGCAGGTTGACGTGAGACTGCTGCTCTATGGCATCCAACAGAACCTCTCTGCTAGCCTCCAGGAGACAGTCAAGACCACTCAGCGCCCCCTCTGGACAAGAAGAAGAATTGGACAAAACAAGGCGGGGTTGGGGGGGAGAGCGGGAACCAGAAGATTCTTATTAAAACATAACATTAATTAGTGGTCTGATTCATATGGGGACCAAGGATCAGATCGCTCTATATCGATCGATACATATATACACACACACACACACATATATATATACAGATCTCTCTCTCTCTCATACATACACACACACACATATATACACACACATACATATATATATATACATACACACACAGATCTCTCTCTCATACATACACACACATATATATACATACACTCACACATATATACATACATATACATACATATATACACACACACACATATACATACACACACACACACACACATATATATATATATACATACACACATATATATATATATACATACATACATACATACATATATACACACACATATATATATATACATGCCTATATATATATACATATACACACACACACATACATATATACATACACACACACACATACACCCACACACATACATATATACACCCACACACATATACATATATACACACACATATACATATATATACACATATATACACACACACACACACACATATATACACACACACACACACACACACATATATACACACACACACATATAC
>JAODTR010066820.1:0-16226 GCA_025399935.1 Amblyopsis rosae
TTGGGGTCCCCTGCTGGAGCTGCTGCCCCCGTGACCCGACTCTGGATAAGCGGATGAAGATGGATGGATGGATGGATATAAAATCTTTCCACCACAAGAATCACTTAGGAGAGCTTGGAAATCTGTGAGATACAGCCATCCATCCACCGTCAACTGCTTATCCGTGGTCGGGTCGCGGGGGCAGCAGCTCAAACAGAGGACCCCAAACAGTCTTTTACTGAGCCACATTAACCAGCTCTGGGCGTTCCCATGCAGACCAGTGTGGAGATATAATCCCTCCACCCAGTCCTTGGTCTTCCCTAGGACTCCTCCCAGCTGGACGTGCATAGAACACCTGGGGGTCGTCCTTACCGGATGCCCGTACCACCTCAACTGGCTCCTTTCCATGAAAAAGAGCATCCTCTGCTCATGAGTAACTCATTGATGACTTGACTTCTCACGTTATCCCCTCTTGTGCATTATTGCTGAATTATTACGTCATCGGGTATTATTACATTTTTTATGGATTTAAGAGATTTTTATTAAATTATTACATAATTATTACATTATCTGGAAATCATTACATTATTTGGCAGTTTCACTTTTGCTTATCAAAAGTAATCAGTTATGCACAGTGACAGATATTTTTCCAGGCCTTCTTTTCATGCACACAAGGATTGTTTACTGGCGTTTTCGATAACTATGTTAGTGAGCAACATAACTTTCATTATCATTTAATAGTTTTTATTTTTCTGGTTCTTTTGACATAGTCTGCATGCAAAAAACAGATTAGTTAGCGATATAGTACATAGCTTCCTGGTAAGGTAAATAGACTTCCCACCATACCCTTACGAGGATAAGAAAACAATCGGAACATGTTTTGGTAGGTAACTCTACCTTGTTGTATGATTTACTTTCTGAAATATTCATGGAATACATCTTATATTCACTTAAAAAATTGTAGTGAATAAAGAGGAGCGTCAGTAGGCCTAGTGTGGAAGAAGCATACGCAGCCACAACCGCCTGCACCTCCTCCTCATGCTGGTCACCATGGTCACACATTGCTGTGGGATGGCATCCCATTCTTCAACCAGCATCTGCCGCAGGTCAGCCATCGTGGTTGTGTTGTTGGTCACTCTGGCACTAACAGCATGCATAGTCTGATCATACAAGTGTTACTTTAAGTGCATAGTTTATAATATGTCGAAGAAATATGGAGTACCCAATCTAATGTCAAGTTGTCACTTTCCCTGACCAAAAAATAAATCAGAATTCCCATATGGATTGGACAAATGCCACCAGAATTATGTCTGTGTAGAAGGGACAGGCATCGTGGCAATGATTAACAAACTGGAAATTATGAGCATCAAACACATAATTTTACTGTATTCTGGTCAATTGTAAAGCACCAAATTACAGTTGAAATAAAAAGGAAAATCCAGGCACGTGGCAAAATATAATGCAGTAAGGCTCTCAGGCCTGCTATAAATAAAATTCCCTGAAAATCCAGATCTTCCATGTCAAAGGGAAATCAGATTTTTAGACATTTCTGC
Source organism: Amblyopsis rosae (assembly GCA_025399935.1). NCBI lineage: Eukaryota > Metazoa > Chordata > Actinopteri > Percopsiformes > Amblyopsidae > Amblyopsis > Amblyopsis rosae. The sequence goes on from JAODTR010066820.1 coordinate 1,533, forward strand.
AAATACATTATTTACACACAGTATGTATTTAGACCTTCATTTACAGCATTTGGCATGGCACTACCAGAGCCATGTAGAGAGAGTCGCGCCATCTCCGTTCAATCCAAACAACCATTTTTCCACAGCAATGGCGGATCGTGGAGCCTCAAAATTGTTCCCAAAAGTTGGCCTAAATACTAAAAATGCCATATAAATTCTATTTTTTATGTAAGTCAATGGATTTATTGACTACTAATTACCAAAAAAGTTATATATCTGTACATACAGTATATATTACAATTGCCCACCAAGCACTTCCGGAAACTATTTTGCCATAGGTTTTGCTTCTCCATGAACAATGTGACTGTCGACCATCGAACTTGCGTTGGTGTAACCAATGTTATTTCCATGACTCTGGGCACTACATTAAATGTAGTACATTTGTCAATATTTTGTCAATAGTTGGACAGGCGTTTTTACCTGGTAGGCAAACGTAATCCTATAGATACAGTCTTATCAAGTTGTAAAAAGTGAGGTCACTTCACAGAGGTCATCCACAACCTTCTGCAGCACCTGTGCATTCTGCCTGATGGTTACGACAAATTTCATGGTTTCAGATCTGACCTGCTCCACCTTCGGATCGGCCTTTGGCTCAAGCGGTTCAGAGTCAGAGTCTGTCTCCAGCATCTCCAGCCGGCTACCACTTCTCTCTACCCTGCTGCCATCTCCATGTTGCTCATTGGCCTCTCTAATGCGATGGATTTCTCTGGCGTCCATGGCGATGAAAAAGACATCAACTGCCACAAATAATGCTGAAAAGACCCCCGTCACTACTTCTGCTACTTTTACAACCCTGGCGGTCTGGGCTGCCACCCTCCCAATGCTGACCACCTGAATCAGTCGGACCAGCTCTGCGATGCCCCCTAGACCTCTTCCAACTCTCACTCCAAGTCTGCCTAGTTTCTCTGGGCTGAAATCTCCATTCTCAAACTCAGCTGAGTCAGTGCTATCCTTGAGCTCCTCCAAGGCCTGTCCTATGTCCTTAAGCCATGCCACCACTGAGCTAACCTTCTCTTCAAACTCTTTGATGACGCGTCTGACAGCCTGGCGGTCGCCGGACTGCTTGACCATGTTGGTGATGTTTGATGCCCCAGCAGTGGCTCCACCGACTACTGCCACTCCAATGCCGACCCCAGTGACGATCAAAGAGGCACCCAGCGTAAATGGAGCCAGAATCAGGCCAACTATGGAGGTGATGCCCCCCGCTGCCCCGATCACTCCTCCTGTCAGGCTCCCGATAGTTGTGCCTGTGTGCCAGTTTTCTAGACTGTCGGCCAAGTCTCTCAGATTCTTCAAGTTCTCGTGGAGTTCCTCTGTAGTTTCTTTACACTGTGACAGAGTAAAACACTTTCATCACTGTTGTGTTACAAAGTTTTTATTCCCTCTGGATACATTTTACTTTCACTTTTGCTACAGCAGGTGAGAGTTATCTTCCTTGTAGATCATATGAAAACACAGGTTGTACTACCCAAAATAAACAGTGAATTTAAAGATGAATAATAATAATAAATAATAAAGAACATTTTACGTTGTACACAGGCAAATATATAGATCAATCTATGCATAATTCTTAAGATATATATAGTATTGGACATATGAAAAAGATTCTGGAAATATATACAAAATAATAATACTGTACATGCTTATTGGGGAGGGCAGAGGAGACAAGTGATAGTGGAACAAAGGGTTAAATGTTGTAGGCAACTTTGATGGAAGAGATGGGTTTTGAGAAGTGAAGTAAAAGAGGTGGCCGTGGTAGCATGTCGTTTGTGCAGGGAAAGAGCGTTCCAGAGTCTTGGGGCAGAGCAGCTGAAGGCCCGAGCCCCCATGAGAAATGGTGGGGGGGTGACGAGAAGACCTGTAGAGGAGGAGCGGAGAGATCGGGCGGGAGTATATGCCAGGAGAAGGTCAGAGAGGTAGGAGGGAGCTATATTGTGAATGGCCTTGTATGTGAGGAGAGTCTTTAAGTTGACACAAAAGTTTACAGGAAGCCAATGAAGTTGAATAAGAATTGGAGTGATTTGACCTTGTGTTTGTGAGGATTCTGGCAGCAGAGTTCTGAACTAACTGGAGTCTATTGATTAATTTGGTGGGAATGCCAGAGAGCTGCAGTAATCCAGGTGGGAAGTGACAAAGGCGTGAATGAGAGTTTCAGTACTTAAGTTGGAAAGTTAAGGACAGTTTATATATGTTTTGGAGGTGGAAGAAGGTTGCCCAGGTGATGGTTTTGATGTGTGATTCAAACTAAAGGGAGTTATCAAATGTCACACCAAGGCTTTTGGCAGTTGTTGACCAGCAATGTTTAGGCTGGGGTTTTGTTTTGTTGAGAGAGTGGATTTGGAGCCAGTGAGCAGGACCAATGTCTTATTGCTGTTAAGTTTTATGGCATTAAGAGTCATCCAGTTCTGAATGTCCTGAAGGCAGTTGGTTAGGGAGTGGGGGAGGGGGGGGGGAAGGTGTTGAGGTGGGTTTGGTAGAGATGTAGAGCTGGGTGTCGTCAGCGTAGCAGTGGAAGTCGACATTTTGGCGTCTCATAATCATGCCCAAAGGTAGGAGGTACAGTATATGATGAACAGCAGAGAACCCAGGACAGGGACAAATGAGACTACCTCACATCTTGATCTGCAGGATTTCAGTTGGACGAATTGCTGGCGGCCAGAGAAAGTGAAGAACCAGGATAGTGCGACTCCTGCAATACTATTGCCACCTACAGTAGACATTCCAGGATGAGCGGATGGGAGATGGTGTCGAAGGCTGCAGTCAGGTCAAGAAGGACAAGGATGGATAGGAGGCCGGAGTCAGCTGCACAGAGGAGGTAATATGTGATTTTTACTAGAGCTGTTTCAGTACTGCGATTGGGACGGAATGCAGATTGAAACGGTTCGAGTAGGTGGTTGGAATTTAGATGGTCGAGGAGTTGAGAGGCCACCCTCTCAAGTAATTTGGAGATTAAAGGAACGCTGGAGATGGGCCGGAAGTTGTAATTGCAATTTTCAGGGTGGTGGGTACGATGCCAGGGTGAGAGAGGAGTTAATAGTGTCAGTAAGCATGGGATCAAGTTGGCATGTAGAAGATTTGGAGTTCAGGTTCATCCAGGACGGGTTCTCAGGAGGGGTGGTGGGTAGTTGTAGGTGTAGTTGAATCGTTTGATATTTTTAATTGAAGAAGTCCAAAAATGAATTGCACAATTCAGGTGTGGAGTCGGCGTGGTAGTTAACAGGAGGTTGGAGTAAATGATTAACTGTTGAAAAAATTTGGTTGGTATCAGATTTTATGATGTCAGAGCAGTAGGTAGATCAGGCAGTTTTGTACTTTAAGAGGTGATCCAGGTAGGCTTGTGAATGAGATTCTTCTCCAGTCCTCTTGTACAGACGCTCAAGACAGCATCTTGCAAGGTGGTTCTTCGCTTTCTCCTGCAGCTCAAGACGGCATCTTGAGCGACAGCAGCCTTTAGCTATTGTAGCTCAGGGGTGTCCCAGGGGGCAGTGTGGGTGCAATCAAGCAAGTAAAACCAGAAAGACAAGCTGAAATGCTACTACACACTTTAAGATATTCATAAGATAGACAAATAGATCAATCTGACCTTTTTCATAAGAAAGCTGATGATGAAGGGTCTCCTCAGGATTTCACTGGCTGTAGGTCGTAAATGAGCCTCTTTCTGGAAGATGTCTTTCAGTAACTCCTGTAGCTGTGGTGTAAAACTCTCTGGGAGAGCTGGATATGGACCATTTTGTATTTTAGGGATCAGCGCTGTGGTCTTTGGTGTGAACTGGTTATCAAAGCACAAGGAACATGATCAATATCTCTGTTATATCATATCTGGCTCACACCTACAGTAGAAGACTGTTGTACAATACAATACCTGAACCTGAAAGCTGCTGTTGAAAGACAAAGATGACTTTTTAACCTAATAAAAAAGGTATAAAGATAATGGTAACTTACTGCCAATTTCAGTGTGCACAGCTCATACAGAACACAGCCCAGTGACCAAATGTCACTGCAAAAGAAAATAAGCAAATTCAATTATAGTATATTTCATTGGATTTACCAGTGCATAATTATCCACATAAATACAATTAGGAGGGTGGTAGAGGTTTATCAAACCTCTATCACCACATCAACTGTATAGGCTACCCTTTGTCATTGTAGATCCCGTTCAGTAGAGTCTCTGGACTTAGAAAATGTTTGATCCCGGTGTTTGAACGACTTGTTTTGTTTTCTCTTCTGTGGAAAAGATAATTTGACGATATAACTATATAGATAGGCTCAAAACCCCTGTATTTTTACATGTGCATATATGGTGAATAATAATAACACGTGAATATATGAAGTGTGCTTTACAATTATTAAATTTATTTATTTGAGTCCACATTACTTTTCAATGAGATTCCCAAATTCTCCTAAACAAACTGTCCCAAATTCTGTGAAGAATATTCTCTGAGGACATAAAAAACAGAAACATCTAATAAGTATTTCCTATTCACTGAAAACATTTACAGTATCACCTCTCTTGTTCTTTGTCTAATGGCATTCATAAAACATTTATAATGATAATAATACTTATGGAACATATGCATTATTAGATAATTATGAGTATTGTACATATAACCCCTGCTTCTTACTGATGTTTTATATTCCATTTGCAGGTATGCTCAAATGTAACTCTTGGTATTGCTTTTGCTATGCCATTTGCACACAACCGACCTATTGTTTTAAAAATACCTATTCTTTCACAAATTGTATTTAGATTTCTGTCTGTTAATTTGTATTTTACTGTGTATTTTATTGTGAAACTGCATGCCGTTGTACACAATTATGCTTTATCTTGGCCAGGTCGCTGTTGCAAATGAGATTGTATTCTCAAGCGGCCTTTCTGGTTAAATAAAGTTGAAATAAGTAAAATAATAAAATACTATATTTGTATGGCCTGCTTCAGGGTCTGACGACAGGGAGACAATCCCTCAGTGCCGAGAGAAATACCTGGGGAGTGAGGTCTTTAAAAAGTAACCCTTGTTCGTGGACATACTTCAGAGCCATGCAAGTCCCCACAATCCACTGTAGTATCTGTCCAAAAAACAAATGTGCATGTTGTCTTAATGTAAATATAACCGTCAAACATTATACTGTATATTCTAGTGTTGTTTTTGTAATGACTACTCAACCTGGTCTTCATCGAACAGCTTTCCAGATGCTTTCTTCTCCTTTATCTTTTCAGCCAGATTCCCCCCCTGACAGTGGTCTGACACTATGTAGTATGTGTCGTCCTCTATTGAATCACACATAGGAGAGGATGTATGTTGCTTGTTATATGGCAAATGGACTGCATTCTCTAACCTTCCGACCACTCAGTGCCCTTAACATGATTGCCTCACATTCATTCACACACACCATTCACACACCGATGGAGGCGTCAGTCATGCAATGCGCCATCCGACCACCGGGAGCAGTGAGGGTTAGGTGTCTTGCTCAAGGACACCTCAACACTTGGTGAGGAGGTATCAGGGTTCAAACCAGCGACTTCTGGATTGCCTGTCGCCCCGCTCTACCCTCTGCATCACTGTTGCCCCCAGTGTGATGCGGTCTGCACCACTGTTTGAGCGTTCCCATTTACAGAGCCAGGGCTGTGTAGAAATGCCTGGTTATTTCAGCACGCACGCACACACACACACACACACACACAGAATGTGCAGCTAAAGGGCATCGTGATTCAGTAGGCTGAATATGACAAAAAAGTGTTTTAGCTTCCAATCGCTTAATACACCTTTAATTATATGCACATACAAGACTCACCTTCAAAGGAATGCTTGTGGCTTACGATATGAGGATGGTTCGTATTTTTAAGGGTCTCAAAATACAATTTGAATTCTTCAGGCGTGACGTCAGAGAGCTGTTGAACAAAACAGAGTGACCCATTCAGAGCAGGGAGACAGTGGGCCATTGTGATTCCCTGCAAGACATGAGCCTACATCTCCAACAAACATGGCCTAATCAGCTATTCCCATTGTATGAGTTCTGAAAGCAATGAGACACACCTGACATATCATGCCATAGCATAGGCTATACTCTAGGCTATGATGAGAGGAGATATATGAGACGTGTAGCTGTGTTAACAGATTTATATAATATAGCCAAATGCTAGCGTAAATGTAGCATAAGCAGGCCCGTGCAGAGTTCCACAGGGGCAGGTGCTCAAAATGTAAAAATCCTGCAGTCCCGTTTATTTGGACACACGTTGATGATGACTTATACGTATGACAGAGACATTTAAATGCACAATCTTGGAAAATGCAGCAATATCTGCTGCCAATACACATCAAGATGTAGACCTGGTAAGAGTCTATTCTCCTTTTACTGGCCACACATTGACATTACTACTGTAGCCAGGACACAAGCACAAACAAGAGAGAGAGAGAGAGAGAGAGAGAGAGAGAGAGAGAAATAAATGTAGGCCTATAATCTTGGAAAATATCAATCGTTGGTGACTGAAAGAGGAATATAATTGAGTTCATGTATTTTCAAAGATTCCGTGAGTCCGTCAATGCACAGTAAAACGGTGCATGCGTCGCTCCACAAACTTTTGTGCTGCTGGCTGTGTGAAGAGTTTTGGATGTGGAGTCATTTATTCATGTGTCCTAGCGATTGTTTAAAAAAAAAGGTATTTTGCGATGGAAATGTAACACAATTGGTGATGTATCTTATACCTATCAACACATCAACTGTTAACAATAGCCTACATTTGAAATGGCTCTTATGATCATATTAAACGCTGGCATAGCCCATCGCAATTACTAGCAAACGTTTCTCTCTCGCGGTGTCGCGTCTGTAGGCCTACTGTACAATTGGAAGCAATTTGACTTTTAGTTCATTTAATAGGGCAAAAGCACTCAAAGGTAAAATATCAAGGAGCTAGGCTACTGTATGAAAACCCATATCCAATAAACGCTTCCATACGGGTTTGTTTTATAGAAGCGAATACATGTATTATAACTATAATAATTTCTAAGATTAAATACAAAGATTAGATCTGTTCACAAAGATGAGCCCTCAAGACAATTTAAACCAGGAAAATAAGTAACGCGGCATATGTGGCCATTTCCGAACGTGACTAGTGAGTCACCAACAATCCCATCTCCAGCCTATACCTATTAGTTCAAGCCATGCAATACCTTAAGTATCCAGCGGGGGCAAGAAAACATTTGAAATCGCCGATTTATGAATGGGCTGGTAGTGGTCGTCGCTAGTGTAAAGACTGAATAGTATAGTTTTTTTTACGTGGTGTTTTCCATCTCTAATTCACGTTACCAGCCAAATGACGGCCAACGTAAGGTTTACAAAACTAACCTGTGACACGTGAACCTCTTTGACGACAACCTCGTCACCTCTTTTAGACTTTGCGAGTACTACACCATCCTGAGTGCTCTGGACCGTGTATCCGTGCTTCGTTATGGTACTTTCGGATGCCCCCATCTCAGCCTGATAATAACCGGCCGCAGATTATGCGAGTCCGCGTACGAGGAAGTATTTGTATGTATGCTTTGTGTTAGCAGCCAAGATCATGTCATGTGATGTCTCTTACGCTATCTTGACTTTCGTTTTCTTGAGTAACTAAAGAATATTTGACAAACACGCCAGTAAAATGCTACAACTGATAAATGTGCTGTAACAGGAAACCATGTAATTGTATCAAAAAACATCAGTAAATGTCTAATAATATATTATATAGGAGATTAGCACAGTTTATATGCCTACCACTGTTAGGCTGGCTACTTTAATTTGCTTACACTTTGTTCTGTTCAAATGTTGTAGCGCTCTTAAAAGAACATTAGGTACATAATACATTATGTTTTATTCTATTTCTATGGGTTGTGCCATTCTTGAACGAGTATGTGCCCCACTTCGGCCACCCCAGGTTAAAAAGTCTGGTTATGTAGTTCTGTGTTATGGCGTGGCATGGGTTCGCATCGGTGCAATCACTACAATTCTTGATTTTTTCCTCCAGGTGACGCACACGAACCTGACATAACAGTTTGTATTCATCAGTTTGCTTCGGATTATTTGTGAACTTTATGGAAAATCAGTCTTCTGTGGAATAAAATAATTTAAAAAATAATTGTAAAGTAAGATACACTTCATAACACGTGTTAAAATATATGTTGAAAGAATCTAACCATGTTGTTTAAATGTCATGTTGTCCTACTATAATTGAAAAACAAATCTAATAATTAAAACATCTCTAGACCAAACATCTAAACCTAAATCTAATACTAATATTACAATACATACAACGCCTACTATAAAGGTTTAATAAACTGTTATTTTCTTCACATGCATACACACCCCACCCCCTCCATTTATATTTATTTCCTGTTTTTACCACTGTATTCTGTGCATCTGTGCACTATTGAATTCAACAGCCATGTAACTAATCCCAAATTACATGGTTTCTTTATTATCCCAGAGGGGCCATTAGTGTTACAACCAGCAGAAAACATGTCAGAAAAATATAAACGTGTGACAAATAGAGATGAAGACAACATAATTATATACCAACAATATAAGAATCACATTGTGTTATAAAAAAAAAAAAGTCCAAGGCACAAATAAATTCCTAAGTGTATTGGTAATGCATTTTGGGGAAAATTTTATCTGCGGCCTGAGGGGAGTAATTTAAACTCATTGGACAGGGGGTGGCTATATCAGCCAAGCCTGAATGGGCCTTCTTTCTTTGCATGACTTTATAAGGGCAGGGAATGTCATTCAGGGTCTTGTCCGCAAATATTGCAGCACATTTTGACAACAGCCTGCAGCCTGCTCCTACAGTATATGCCTGAGGCCAGTATGTGACCCATCACAGCTAATCTAATGTAGCCTACAAATTTTCTTTTACAGATATCCCCCACAGTTTATGGTCAGGACAGGTCATGTGCACATGGAAAGAGGCAGTCATTTACCATTACCTTCTTAACAAAGATTTTATGATTATACAAAGATGGAGAATTGTAATGCATTTCAATGAAAGCAAAAATGGAACGCTTTCATAAGTGGGTGTGTCACCAACGGCATTTTGCTGTGGAGGCTGACGTAAGCAGTGCCCAGACAGCTAAATCCACAACGCATGGCCTGAAAACAAAGTACATTTACCTCAAAACAGTTTGCTGCAGAAATTCCTCAGATTGATCATAGGTACTTTGGAGTTAATGTAAACTCAAAATACCCATTAACGCCCCCAGAGAGATTTATGGGCAATAGTAAAGTGAAATCCGTGGACCTCCTCCTCCTTAGGACATTAGAAACAGCATGCAAAGAATTATAGAACATTTGTGTTGATTATTATTTGTTGTGTATTATTATCAAGTAATACATCATTTAGTTAATCTACTATTATTCATTTTAACAATACATAACCTATACAGTATCCTATTAGCCTACTAGTGTTTGGATAAATAGGTTATTATTTCTAATGCATAGTGGGGTATGGTTTTTAAACCTTTTTAGTAATGGTTCATGACATATAGCCTGTGGATTGTAGTTAACAGTTGGACTGGCTAACAATTATCATTTGGCATCTTAGTGAGCAGGTTGGGTATAGGGCGACCTGGTAAAACATTATGAGTTTGTAATGTAGGCTACTCCTTCAGAAATATAATAGCCTGTCATTATCATACAATGTACGCAACATTTATACACATCTTAGCGTGTTGGGGGGAATATGTGTTTGTTTCCATGTGAACTGCAGGGCCTGTGCAACCCTTTGTAATGGTTGACATCATGAATAAAATCGACTTGCCTTTTAAACGATCTGCAAAGGATACAGCCTCCCTAGGGGATTGGATCAGGGATCTGGAAAATAAAACACATAGGCCTAGCCCACGCTTAATTTGCAGTTTGTTTGTGTTAAAACAAACGTTTATGTAGCCTATGCTTTTGTGGTTTCACGTTGTTTACTTGTACAAATATTTGTATTAGTTTTCAAAACGTACAGTCACAGAGATAGTAAATACTCCAAAAATAAACAAATAAAACAGTTGTCTAAGTGCAATACAAACCATGAATGATTATTGTCATTTTGGCGACATCTAGAGGCGCCTAGCGACAATGCTGTGGTGAGCATTCAGCATAATAAGACATACATACAATATAGTTGGTATAGCCCATAGATCTTAGGACACCTTGGCTGATAGAAACACGGCACACGGACCCCCTATCACACATAATGGTAAAACATGTAGTTGCCGAGCCAACAGTATTGTGTAGGGCACCTTAACAAAGCCATTAAAATAATTATTGACATATTTATATAATTATACGACAGATTGTATTCATGTTCACGTATGGACATTTTATGTTTGGAAGAAAATACATTTGGCATCAAGGACCCCCTGCAGTACTTCTGAGGACCCCCTAGGGACCCCGGACCCCCTGTTGAAGACCTCTCGTATATATTATAGCCTATGTGAATGCAAACCAAAGCACAACGGTGGGCTGCGCAGGCATACGGCTGTTCTGATATATGCATTTCCCAGTAATAACCTCAAATAGCCTAGTCCAGTCCGCCAACATTTGGAACGCATTGACCAAGAAACAGCAACAGTGGCCATGCAAGATCTTGAAACCTCAAAGTCTCCATCTGGTGGAAACTTCGCGTCAATGTCATAAAATACAGCTACACAATATAGCAAATACCTCGCCACCTTCGTTTGCAAAATGTAAACGGGCTCCTTTAAGAATAGGGCGTATACGTGCTATCGGAACCAGGAAATGCTCTTGTCCTGGCAATGCAGTCCTTGTTGAGCGCGGACGGTCGGTGACCGTATTCAAAACTCAACTAACCACAAACATCACGGGAAAGACCGCCGGGCGGCTGCACATCTGACCAAGAATGGACTCAACGGTCGTTTTGCGTAAGTTGACAAAGTTTTATTTGCTCGATGTTGTATTCTGGAATCTCGAGAGTTGCCCCTTGTTGCATGGCACAATCACTGGTTTATATGCATAACCGCAAAAGTTTTGCGCAACTAATCGCATGGCCAGGTGGGCAGATTGTTTTGTTTTCATCAGCACATAGGCTTTGCTTTCATTCTGTAGGCTATACATAAACTGTCTACAGAAATGGAATTATGCCACGTAGCTTGGGCCTATTGCATTATTTCATCTTAGCTCACCGCAATTCACAACCCATGTCGATCTGGCTGAACGATCCTATAAGTTATATGGAACGATACATGATGTTGACAATACGTGTACCGTCTGTAGATACGCGACCCGACTCCGGATAAGCCGGTGAAGATGGATGGTATTTTGATAACTAGAACATGTAATAATCCACAGCGATCGCTATATTGGAGCCACAGTAACAATTAACACATTAACAAATATTTTCCTTATGTTTTATTGCGATCTGTCTTGTTGCTCTAATGTTAAAACTTTATTAGGACGGTAGGCTATCTAATTTGCTTTATTAGTAGCCTGCTCTACAGTATAGGCTATGGCCGCCTAATACTTTGTGTGTAAATTGGGCCACAATATAATATCCTGGTCTACAGGCTATGTTGCCTTAACTACAGGCACACAAGTTATTATTAATAAGATACTATTGTTAAAAGAAATAAGTATTATATGAGAAACAAAATGTTATACACTTGGACCAATACTTAAGTGTACAGTAAATGGTAAATAGACTGCATTTGCTCAAGGATGCTTACAGGTATGTCAATACCGGGGTTTGAACCCACAACCTTTCAGCTGGGAGACCAACACACAGACCACTAGACAATGCTGAAGAACCATAATCATCAGTATGTCTGTCTGAGTGTCCACTATGTCAGTGTTTCCCAACCCTGGAGACCCCCTTCCCTGCATGTTGTAGTCGTCTCCCTGCTCCAACACACCTGCCTCTATTGAAGGGGCCGTTAGTCATATGAATTGCACTATACAGCTTCCACGAATGCAGTGCACTTATACAGTACTACTTATCCCAAAACACTCGACCATAGTAGGCAAAAAGCAATAGCAAACACACTTTGGGGTTTTCCACTGAAGAATTACACTGGGTTATAAACTTTTTTTTTTTTTTTTAAAGATAACAAACTAAATGATACATTTTGCGTTGTGCTAGCAGAGAGTCTCCATGCCAGTAATTGCAGGCTAATGTGCAGCAGTCTGTATTGTCACACCAGAGATGGGGTTAGCTCTAGTTCAGTCTGCTAGCCAGTCATTGGCTAGCCTGTAGTCTAAATGAACGCATACCAGTGGCCGGACAATGGCTTCTTACAGTGGCGAGGGTTACAATGGCCGCTCATGCCCACTTATAGGGAGCCTCGTGTTCAGTCACATGATGTGGGGAGATGAGCAGGTACATTTTGGTGAAGTTTAAAGGCGATGTTTCTTTGGGGAACCCTGCAACTAAATACCTGAGAGACTGGAATGTAACAGAGGGTGAAATTGACGCCACTTCCGAATTAGATGTTTTGAGGGGTTGAGACTTTTTACTTCTGCATGCATGGTAGATTTAGCTGGTCTGGGCGCTGCCTACGTTAGCCTCCACAGAAAAATGCCATTAGTTAAATGTTTGCTTCCATTCAATGCATTTCAATGGAAATGCATTGTTATCTTATTATTCCAATATCTTTGCACATAACTTCTCACCCCCTTAAGGGGTGAGTAAAGACTTTATAAATTAAGATAGAGAATATCAGAGCCATGGAAATAACAGAGTTACGCCAACGGACGTTCGAAATGTTCAACGGTCACATGGTTCATGAAGAGGCTAAACCTATCGCGCAATAGTTCCAGAAAAAATAAAAAATAAAAAAACTTTTTTTTAAATAACTTAAATTATTTGGTAATTAGTACTCAATACATGCACCGATTTAAAATAGTACTTAGGCTAACTTCCAGGAACTATTTTGAGGCTCCGTTGCTGTGAACAAACGGCCCATTGGAGTGACTGGAAATGAAGCAACTCTCTACATGGCTCTGGGGAATATGAGCTAAGCTACGCATGCACACACACATATGATGTAGACAGAATGATTGACAAACGGGTGTCCGATGGTCATGTGTTTGACCTGTTGACCTGTAGAGGTTTAAAGGACCCATTCCATGAAAACCAAATATTTCTAGTTGTTTTTGGATTTGGCAATGTCGATGTGACACGGAGAAGTAGTAAGCCTTTCCAAGTGGACTGTTAGCTTCCTGGTCTGTATTGGCTAATAAAGGAAAACAGGCAAATGAGAGAAAAGTTCATATGTTGCGTAGATTACTTTGTTTGGTAACGCCCCTATGAGGATATGGCCAGCTACGTAGTATCAGCTAAATATACAAGGCAAGGAGCTGATGTTGATCGCCAGTACACACACCGTAAGTAAATGTTTAATGTTCAACATTTGCAGATGACCAAATCTGTAAATCTAGTTTTTGATACAGTAACTGCAGGCTACCATAGCATAAACAACTGTCTGCAGGACAGGCATATTATCAAGGGTGATGTGCACATCAATAACTAAAATAGGATAATATAGGCTATTGTTCAGAAACTGTAAAAGGATTAGAAATAGGCTGCTTCAATAATGTTGTGTTGGATTTACTTTATATATTATTTATTTTGTTAAACTTAAAGCACTGAAATCAGACCGTTATCTAAGGAGTCGTTGTATGATGTACTATTCCACATTAACTGTGGTATTTACACCTAAGCTTGTCAACTACATTGCACTGAGAAGTCAAGGAACTGTGTCACAAAGTGAAAAGGAACATAAAATGAAGGGTGTTTCACAATGTTTGAACCGATTTGAATCATTATTGTTGCAACCACAAACCGCCCATGGTCGAATATCTTACCACTTAATACAGAGGAGTAGCATATATATATATATATATATATATATATATATATATATATATATACCACATTAAACCATTTGTAACTTCTTGTCATTGTAACATGTTGCCATCGTGAAATATTTTGCTTTGAAATCGGGTCCACCATTTTGAAACGCTGTAATTGTATAAACAAAAAAGGCCATATAGGTTGAACATATATTTGAACGCAATAGAAATTCCTCCTCCAGGTTGTTACTGCCACTAAATTGCCCTACATTGATCCTGTAGCACCTCTCTGGACACTAAAGCAAACTGTTGTGTTGTCAGGCAGGCTGGGATGGGCGTAAAGTCGCGCATGGTCAGTGTGTGTTGCAGAACAAGCTCGGCTGTCATTGCACTGAAAAGTGTGTGTGTGTGTGTGTGTCACACCATTTCTATAGTGAGTGACACCACGTCTAGGGCAAGTTATTGACGTCATTCATTTTGAACATTCCAGCGGTGTTCATGTCAGCGACAAAGACGCCCTGTAATAATCATGTCAATTAAGCGACAGACACAACATGATTGGCTTGGCGAGGTCTCCTCCAGTGTGTCTGGGCTTCACTACATAACTAGTCTCCTCCAGTGTGTCTCCATGGGGCTTTACTACACCACTAGTCTCCTCCAGTGTGTCTGGGGCTTTACTACATCACTAGTCTCCTCCAGTGTGTCTGGGGCTTTACTACATCACTAGTCTCCTCCAGTGTGTCTCCATGGGGCTTCACTACATCACTAGTCTCCTCCAGTGTGTCTCCATGGGGCTTTACTACATCACTAGTCTCCTCCAGTGTGTCT
>JAODTR010066831.1:0-16224 GCA_025399935.1 Amblyopsis rosae
CATCATCCTTACCGATGTCTGAGAGCGCCAGGCTCACCATGATGATGTACATGGGTGTCTGCAGGCTGCGCTCCACAAGCAGAGTGTTCCCAAACCCTGGTCCTCGGGGACCGGTGCCCTGCATGTTTTAGATGTTGCCTTGCTCAAACACACCTGATTCAAATGAATGACTTGTTAGAATCCTGATAATGAGCTAATCATTTGAATCAGCTGTGTTGGAGCAGGGAGACGTCTAAAACATGCAGGGCACCGGTCCCCGAGGACCAGGGTTGGGGACCACTGACATAGAGGATGAAGAAGAACCAGGCCACCAGGCCAAAATACTGTGGCTGGAGACCAGGGAAGCACACGATGACAAACTCTGTGAGACGCTGTGTGTAGTTCACTGACTCCATACTATAAACACAAATAAATAATTTTAGGTTAGACATTTCTAGATAAAATAAAAAAAAAAGGCTATTAGTAAAACCAACCCTGGAGAAGCATACAGAATGTGCATCAGACAGACTTACATTATAGAAACAGATCAAATAATGATCAGATGAAAGTTGACAGTATCTACCAGTACAACATGTACACAATAATAACTACTGTATATAATAATACCTTCTCAGCATGACTATACCTCATGCTTTGATGTCCATCAAAAAGTGGATTTATACAAACCTGTAGACATGTATTAAATCTATGTGGGAGTGGTGGTGTGTGAGAATAAGGTTGGGCGTATTATTTTTAGATGTTTGCCAATTGTCCTGGTAGTCGTGTATTTTCTGGCCAGTGGGACATGTGCGTGTGTTCCAACAAATTGCATACATGTAATTTGTAACTAAACACAATGACATTATGGCTTTGATTGAAATGTATGTAGTCCTACACACAATGTTTGGGGGAAAATAAAGGCTATAATATTAATATTTAATTGTGGTCATAATAGGTTATGGGCACTCTAAGGCCACGCAGACCCATGCACAGCTGGGTGGCTGGTGTGTTCTGTTTGTTGCAACTGCGTGTGTTAATAGTTTGCTATTTATCCGATCCGTGTATTATATTGCCAATAAAGGCTACATCACTCAGCCAAGTATAGGCTCCACTGCCCTCCTTCAGTTGCCAGAATGAATGTATTATGCTGTGATGTTGCTATACTCATGTGGACGTTTGATGTGATCATTTTCTATTATACATCAGATGTGTAGATATAAAGTAGGACTGTACATGCTTGCAGTTATGAATGTTTGTTTTCAAGAAGACTCGAAACAACAAACCCCCACATCCTTCCCCCATAAATTCAAAGAAAAGACAACAGAGACCCCCTAAAAGCTGTGGTAAAGTTTAACAAGACAACATTTAAAAGTCAGTGTCATGAATATTTCATGAAATGTCCGGTCAGGGATTTGTCGTAATTCCGAACTCAGAAATATGATCTAATGGCGCTAAATTATATGTCATGAATTCCTGCATGCGTTATGAATTTTCTTTTGTTGGACTCAATGTTTCATTTTTGTACTATGAAAACAATGTTGGCCTTCACCATTCCTCTACTAGTTGAGTAAGAATTGTAGCAACTATTTCATCATTATCATCATCATCATCATCATCATCACCATCACCACCACCACCTGAGCAGGGGAGAGGATGGTAACTGGAGGACTGTTGCATAAAGTGCTCTCTCTGGACCAATTAACCCAGTTAGTCATAACAGGTTCCTGAGGGACAGTAACAGGCGGGGGAACAACAGAGCGATAAACATGTTAGGTTTCTGTTGTTATGTTGCGATTCAGGGGAACTCCCTTGGGCTCCAGCCTGCTGAGGAGTTGGCACCACTAGCACATTTGAGCATGATGTTTGACCCCTACCTGCTCCTTAAATAAAGAAGAAGATAAACATTTGTATTTGCATTATGTTGCTTGGATTAACATGTACCAAATGCATTTAAGTCCCTTTGACTGCTGAGCTTTGAGGCTTCCCTCTCACTAATCTAAGAAAAAGTCCCTTATGTTTATCCAGACATCTCAACATCAGTAAATATGTGTTCAAATTATATCAACTGGAATTTTCTTTGAGCTTTTTTTTCTCAAGTTAAAAACGCTTTAGCTGTATGTGTCACGTTCGCAGGTGGTTAGGACCCAAACGCATGACAACAGAGCAGACTTATAGCTATCTTTATACAAAAAAAGTACACAGGCAGGTGCACACATCACAACAAAAGACAAAATGGCAATGAACCGACAAGGACTGAAATAGACGAACACAGGACAGGCCATTGGGCAGGTGAAAAATCACGTGTGATATGACGTGTAGTTCTGTTTTTAAGACCATAAAATGCGTTTTTTTAATAAAAACAAGAATTTTGTCAATATTATTAACACCAGCATTGAAGTGTCTCATCACAGATCAATCCTATTACTTTGTTTACAGTTCAAAAAACACATTTTAGTATGCACTTACACTTTAAACAGTCCTCTGTCCAAATTCATGGCTTATTAATGCATGGTATTATGTAAATAATACATCGAAAATGTTATGTTGAAAAGTTTAAAAATATAAGTAGACTGTATAACAATATAATTCGATTTATTTTTTATTTATCAGGCAGACAATGCCAAGGGAACCGATTTGTCCTCTTAATTAGTAATTAATTAATTGACAATACTTCAGTATTAGCAAATCCCTAAGGAGTATACATTATATCTCCTCAAGAGAATCTCAGTTCTAAAGGTAACACACATCTGAGGCTCCAAGAGGGGAAGCTAAAAGAGGCACATAAAAACGTAAGCAATTACCCAAGTGAGGCACAAAAGATAAAGAAAAAAGAGAATAAATAGTAATTCCAAACTGAAACTCCGCCTGAATCTAATGATACGGCCAGTCTAGCCTACTGTATGAGACACACCTCCGGTAGGCCTACATTAGCATCTCGAGAACAGTTGTAGAACAAAGTTATGACAACGTTGATAGCGATTGTCGAATATGATTTTGACACGGCCCATTTCATGATGGTGATATAGCGATGTTGAAGCTGCCTTTCTCCCAGAAGCTGATAATATAAGTGACCATCTCTCTCGTCAACATGACTATGAATAGCCACAAGATCAAGAGCGCTTCTTGCTAGTGATGAAACGGACACATGAACTATTTATATTTTAAGTGTGGGGTTTCATAGCCTATTTCATGCCAAAAAAATTATGCACATATTCAATGACTTAAATGCATTACCATAAGCTCACAGCCCTTCCGCCTACTGTATGGAAGTTAAAGAAAATTATATGAGACGGGACAGGCAGAGAAAGACAAAAAATAAAAAATACAAGAGGCAGGCATATAAAGATAGAACAGGTAGGCTACAGCATATATCCCTGCTAATAAATCCCATAAACCAGCAGGAATTCCATGCTGGTCCAGGCTGGTTCATACTGGGTAGTGCTGGGGTAGTGCTGGTCCAGGCTGGTTCATACTAGTTAGTGCTGGTGAAGTGCTGGTCCAGGCTGGTTCATACTGGTTAGTGCTGGTGTTGTGCTGGTCCAGGCTGGTTCATACTGGTTAGTGCTGGTGTAGTGCTGGTCCAGGCTGGTATACCAGCACACCAGCAACCAGCATGGGATGACGGGGTACCAGCAAACCAGCATTCCATGCTGGTTCCAGCATGCAAAACCTACCTTAAACTGGTGACCAGCAATGTTGTTTTTTTTTAGCAGGGTTAACAGATTAGCCTGTATGAATTTTGTTTGCATTATTAATCTATTAACCTCTTCTATAATACATTATGGCCTAACGATTTGGGGAAGATTTGAGTATAGTATAAGAAATCACACCTAAAACTGGTGCTAACACATTAGTACATGAGCGGGTGAGACCCTTCAGACTGAGAGCAAAGGTGACAAGGTGAGATATCAGCTAATGAAACACTTATTATGCTGTTATTACGGTGCTTTATTTTAAACCTGGACAACATTTTCAGTCAAAACTATCTTTAGAACAATGAGAACAATACATACAGCATTCAAGGTAACATTACAATATGATATCCAAACAGTAGATATATTTAACATATTCAACTAAATATTGCTCATGCTCCGCCTCCCTAGCTGGCTCTGCCTCCACCCGCCGCCATTGACGCCGTCTCCTGAGCCGGCTCATCCTCCAGTCCCGCTGCTTGCAGAGCCTGCTCGCTCCGTCAGCCCCTCATCCGTTTGCTGAGCTGGCTGCGGCTTCATCTCCATTGACTCCACCCCTGGTTCAACCACTAGTTCCGCATTAGAGCCGGCCTTCTGACTCATCCTCATCCATCTTGACGGCTCCCGCCGTCCTGACCGGTGTTCCGGTCAGCCCCCCGACCGGACTCACCTGTTGACCCGGCATTCCCACCGGCCCCCCGACCAGTCCTGCCGGCCTGCTAGGCCTTCCGGTCAACCTCCTGAACTGTCCTGAGACTGCCCCACCATCTAAGGCAGTCTCCTGAGCCCTGCCTGGCTCATTTCTGGGGGCGTCTGGGTGCGGCCCCTTAGGGAGGGGGTATCGTCATGATCTGCCGTCAGACCCAGGCTGGTTGCCTTGTTTTGTCTGTTTCCTTGTGTTTCTATCTGTCAGTTTGCTGTCGGCCTGTTTCAGCCCAGCATGTGTGATGCCTGCCCCGTGTTGATTGTCCATTAGTTTCACCTGCCCCTCGATGTTCCCTGCCCAATGGCCTGTCATGTGTTAGTCTATTTCAGTCCTTCTGTTTTCTCTCGTCGTCGGTTCATTGTCAATTTGTTCTGTTTATTCTGTTCAATAAAACCTGTGAGTACACGCCTTGTCGTGCATTTTGGGTTCTACCTTATTGACACTTTAAAAAGCCAGAATTGTGTTATGTTCCCAATGGATTTCTCTGAAGTTTAATGTCCGACTTGGTCATTGAGTTATGTTGGTGTTGTGAAGGTTGTTGTGCATGTCAATCAAAATACAGGTATCTCTTGTCAAGTACGCAGATCTTGACACAGACAGACTTTACGCAAGTAAAGGCTGGGTTTGCCAGTCAACATTACCAGGGATCCTGACTATGTAAGGGTTGGATCCAAAAGCTGGAACTTACATTAACAAGAGTAACTATATTCATTGATCGATGTATACCTTATTGCACTGCGGTGTGCTGTAAAAGTGTTGGCAGAAGATGTCAGATTATATTACTACAATAGACAAATGTATACAATTTAAGAAGGGACACATTGTCATTGATTAAAGTGTCACTAATAAAGTAGTAAACTCACCAATGTGGGATTTCGACTTTGCGTTTAAATCGATTGTTTTGGGATCTTATGATGATAATATTTGTCTAAAAGAATTATGTTGACATTTACTGGTACGGTAGATCTGTGCAAAGCAGGCAAGTATCATATCCTATAGCTCTTACTGACTAATCTTTGGTTGTTTTGTGTATAGTATTGTTTAAACAAACATTCCTGATTATAAAGATTAGTCTCTTAAATTAGGTGAAAACCCAGAGTAGCATGGAGAACTAGGCTATTGCTATTTTATTTTTTTACTGAACTCTGTATGTTACTTTACAGGTGTACATAGACATTTAAGCGTATTCAGAGTACTGTACTCATAGGGCATATCACTACTACTATTGAATGAAGTCTTGCAAAGGCACAACTATCTTCTAGGGTACTGTAGGCCAGGGTTCTGTAATCCTGGTGCTGGAGGGCCGCTGCCCTGCATATTTTAGATGTCTCCCTGCTCCAACACACCTGACTCAAATGAATGGGTCCTGATAACAAGCTATTCATTTGAATCAGCTGTGTTGGAGCACTAAGCTTTAACTATGTTGAATTTGCTTTATGAACAAAATCGGCTGAAAATATACACTGTGAATAAAGCCTGTCTTATATAGTAACTCAATTTGAACAGGGCCCTGGTCTGTTTTTATGTGAAAATGTAAAATGTTCTATCGGTGGGAGGTGAGATCTGCTGAGAAAATTACAAATTGTGTCCCATTATATGTCATGTTTTGCTCCTCTTTAGCTTGACAAAGTACTGTAAACCTTGTTATATATCAGTAATTCCAGTTAATTTAATACAGTAAACACACAAGACAGGGAGATGTACTGTACAGTAGAATAAGTTAAGTCAGTCATCATTTGGTATCCGTTTTATCAATTTTTGCATCTCTGTATTTTGTATGGTTTACACACAAATTCCCATGTGATGAAAAATATACTATTACATATTGATATAACTAGTAATTATGTATTATATATTTCTTGAAATTGTTAAGGTAGGATTTATTCTACAAAAAATATTTAATTTACATATCAGAATCAACAGTTTATATTTTCACATACTATATTCAGATGTAAGGATAACTGATTTATTGCTCTGCACTTATTTAGAGTGAATGCTAATGAACTCAGTATTCTCAGCTCCCTTGCTGAAATGTTGCAACAAATGTCTCTAATGACACCATTAAGGATATGTTTGTTGATGGTGTTCCAGAGGCTAGTCTCTGCTTCTCATTACTTCCAGTCAAGTCTTAGAGAAGTTTGAGGGAAGTAATTGGATGCCTCACAAAGTGGAAAACTTCAAACTACAGTACAAACTACATCCTGACCTGGCAAGCATGACGTTGTGACAGGCTTCAAGTCCATACGCTTGGGTTCTAGCATTCAGCGTTGTACTGACAGCTACAGGTGTGGTTTTGGTGTGACAGTAGCCCTGATTGACAGTGACAGACCGAAGGTTCATCCATTCACTTGCCAAGTATTTCTTGAAAGTGCCTGCCCTTTTCTAAATCCTTTCAATGGACGGCTTCCCAGTGGTCTGTGTAACAAACCATTTGGCCTGTCAAGGTACCAGAGGGTTCAGTGAGTACCACAACAAATTAAATATGCTATTTTATATTGGCGAAGTTAAATGTTTAAGTCATAGTCCAGTTGTAATCATTATAGATGTCAATAAATATCAGTATTAACATAATATTAGTATGTAAAAAATAAACATTGCCCTCACCCTCCTGTAATTTTCCCATGTGGGCCTCTTATTAATTTAGTGAATGCCTTGATAATAGAGAATCCTATAAGGAATAACATAATTCTTAAATTGGAGATAACATCAGTTCTGAGAGTACTAGGCTCTAATAGGGGCTGTAACAGACCCTAGGGGAATGATAAATATTGTTTTAGCAAAGGGAATTAATTAAGTAGTTGGAGTATGCTGTTTATGATACATAAAATATAAAATCAAATATTTAAAGGTATGCAATAATCACAATTATATGGTTGTAACTTCAGGATCCGCACCCAATGAGGTGCTCCTCGTCCATGTTCTACATCGCCAGTGTTCATTGGCCATACTTAGATCGTGGAGAGAGATGTAATCACTATCGCTTTTGATAAATGTATCGGCTAAAATAATTTTCTATTGCCAGATTTCACAACTGAAACAAAGAGTACTTAATCCAGCAGAACATGCATTATGCACTATTTCAGCTTTTCGGATATCTTAAAAAGCTCTGGTGTGGCTGAAGTCCTTAAATAAAAGTTTCTGAAATATGTCGCTATAAATATGCATTTCTTTATAAAAATTAAACTTGAATTCCCAACCATATACTGTACAGTGTCCAATCCAGCTCTAGAGTAATTCATGAAGGTTCAAGACAACTGGGCCAGTATTCATAAAGCATTTTATCTTACTGCTGAGTAGGTACTTCTAAATTGCAGTTAAAGTTCCAAACTTAACGTTCTCTCCTAAATTATATTCACAAAGCTGCTGACACCAACTTTTACTAAGGAATTGGGAGAACTGTTAACCTAAGAGATAGGGTGTGGTTCACCCGTTGCTATGGATGATGACGTGTTTCATGAACATTGATGGGCTGAGAGAGCATGGGTCTGCCAAACCTTTCAAAAATTGTAGTGGGCATCATTGGCAGCTAAAATAAATCTACATTTCCATCATACAACCTTGAACTATAGAGCCATAATGTGATTACATTTTGATAAGGTGAGCAACGTGTAGCAAGAACAAGTGAGAGCTAGTGTTGATGATGTGACATAAGGACAAAATAAAAACTATGCCGTTCAAAGTGTGTAAAGGTGTAATGGTACACAATTAACACAATTAGTGTTATAAACAATGCCACACTTACTCTATCTACCCCATCACACGGGAACAAATGTGGCCAGTATTAAATTGCAAATTCAAATGTGGATCTTAAATGCAACATCACAAATTAACACGAGGGCAGAATTTAACTGTAGCTATAGTTCCAAAAAACTACTCTAAATTAATGAGTTAAGTCAACTCACATCTCTGCCTGCCATGCTGGCTTGCCCACCTGTCAGAGGGTTCTGAAAGGGCCTTGCCAGAATCAACAATTAGCGCTGAAATTTTTTGCGGTCTCAGGCAAGGACACTGCAGAATTCAAATGACGAACAATTGACACAGGTACAGTAATAGGACATTAGGCCAATTACACCAGACCACAATGTTATATTCTCATTCAATGTATTTAGCCTACACAGTATACAATTATCATGTATTTATACATAAATTAACCTCTCTATACATGTCATGGCAGTATTTATTATGAAAAATAGGCATTTATTTTGAGTAGGCTCCATGTGTAACGGTGACCAGCAGGTCGCTGTGCGGTGTTAATCCTCACTCTCCGACACCTCATAGGACGCTCTGGCGACGCAGGCCAGGGCCCATGGGTTTTTGGCCTGCCTTGTAGAAGAGTCCGCTCTCTGCGTGGGAGATCGGGGTTCGATTCACAGAGGGGGACGAACGATCTCCGTCACACATGGCTCTACAATATATTGCCTCAGTGGTGTACATTGTCCTTGGGCAACCAGACAAGAGCATAACAGGGCTGGAAGGGACCCTGCATTAGCCATTTAGAAGTCTTAAATGTGCTTTTATTGTCACATACACTTACATGTTGCGAAACTCATCCTCTGCATTTAACCCATCCCTCAAGGGAGCAGTGGGCAGCCACTGTGCAGCGCCCAGGGACAAACTCCAGATTGGAGCCAGTGTCACTGGTCACATGACACTCACTGGAGAATGAACCTGACACGTTTTTTGATAGTGGGGAAAACCGGAGCACCCGGAGTAAGCCCACGCAGACACGGGGAGAACATGCAAACTCCACACAGAAAGGCCGGGACGACCGGGGTTCAAACCTGGGACCTTCTTGCTGTGAGGCCGAAGTGCTATCCATTGGCCACCATGTTGCTCCTTAGGAGTCCTCTTGACAAACTTTTCACCAATTACGACCTAATTTTAGAGCTAAAACGCCACAAAAATAATAGTCTTAAGACAGACACGCCCATTATTTATAAAAGTTTCTCCTGAATTGACATGTTAGGAGCTACTGTTAGATGCTTTGTGAATACCAGCCCCAATGTATTGTTGATTTCAAAGTTTAATAACTAATCATTTATAGTAAGATTATTGGATTTAATGTAGAATATTTGAAAACTGCTGTATATCTGATCAGTGATAACACTCTCCCCTCGCATTCTACCTCGCCGGTGTAAATATAAAATAATCAATTTGTACATAGAAGGGGAAAACCCAAGAGAAAGTTCCAGAATTTGGCAGGTTTGCAAGGTTGTGTTTTCATGTTGTGACCCAGCCTCCTGAGTCCACACACTACCAGTAAACATTTGCCTGATTACAAACCATATAATTAGGTCTCTGATGGGACACTTAGGGTAATGACATGTTTTTATGATGACAGTGTGTTAATTAAAGTAAGTAGCATTACAACTTCAAGTGATGTAATACTTATTGTCATTTATTTGTACATTATGCCAATTCACTCTACACAAGGTATTACAATCTCCTTTATACATATTAGAGACAATGTTAATTATATAATTATTTGCAATGGCCAGAACCATTTGGACAGTAGTTATTCGAAGCCATAGATTGTCATAAAATAAATGATTACATACTGTATATTGCAATATACTGAAAACATCCCTGAAGAAAATTAATGTCATAATGTTGATGCTAGGCTGTGGTTGCCTGCAGCAGGTTCCACAGCAAGTTTGATCCAAAATTGTATGTAAAGTGCATCTTTACCTTACTTTAGGAATAGTTTCAACCAGCGCCGCACTTTATTTGCAGTTGCACCAGGATCACTCTCGAAGCACCTTGGCCGTTATTACTATACTTACTAATGGTGTGACCATAGACTAGGGAGGTCAGCTGGCCGCCTTCAGACAGCGACACTGTTACTGACACATAATGATCGCTAGATGGCGTTTCACAGATGGAGCCAATAGTTTGGTCATAAGATCACCTGCGGCTGGTCAACCAACCAGTGGCCACTGTAACTCATATCCTGATAGTTCAGCGGCTACCCATACTACTATTCTGAATTTGTCAGTTTTATTGGCCATTTAGAAAACATTCTCATCGCATTTGTAAATGGCAATACTGTTTTTCATAAATGTAGCCTATCATATATAGCAAATATCAGTGCAATGCTATCTGCCACTGGGACAGACCCTCTGTTCTTGTTATCAAAGAAGAGCATGATATCTAGCAATGTATCTCGTGACATTGACTCATTGAAAAAACGCCAGAATTCAACATTATTACTTTTCCTCTTTAGCCTAGAGTGCCTGATGGCTGTTTTCTCATTAACTATTTGCAATGTTGACTTTGTCTCAGTGGCACAGTGGGAGTGTGCTTTATGGTCCAAAGAAGTCAACACTTTAAATACATTTAGGAAAAGAACTAAACAAACTTTCATCAGCATTATGTCTGAAAGCCAGCCTCTGTCGTGATAAAGGAATATACCAATTTCGATGGTATGGGTAACTTACACTAACCGGACATGCCAGAGGAATTGTTGTCACAAGTCCATCTGGGAAACTGTTTGTGAATGGCTGTACTTTCAAATAAATACTTGGCAGTTGATTGGACCATCTGGTCATTTTCGTTGTTGGCACCATGGTCGGCACACCTAAACCATGCCCATATAGCTGTAAACACGACGCTGATTGAAAAGGTCAGTTGCTACTCGGACAGATTCAAAATGATTCAGAGGCTTACCAGACTGATTCTCACAGCGAAATTAAACTGAAGCTTGCGAGACCGGATAAACTTACACATGCACTAGGTCTCTCCTTACCTGCACTCATCGATCGGCTGTTTTGCTGTGGGTGGAGACCACAAGTTGTCAGCACTAAGGTCTGAAAAGTCGCTACATCAAGCTAAAAGGTTGCCATGTTGGCAACACTGTGTTTATGCTAATCTGTCGTGATGCAGGTGTAAACACTAAATAAGAGTAGGACAGCATTAGCATTTTGTTTATCTCCACCAGGATGCCAGAAAAGCTGCGCCGGAGGTGTGAGTTGAAGATCTCACAGGCAGGGGCCTCCTCCAGACATTCCCAGTTCACCCGCTTGGGCTTATCAGGTCTGTCCAGAGTCTTCCCCCACCCCTTGACCGAACTCACCACCAGATGGTGGTCGGTAGCCATCTCTGCACCTCTCTTCACCCGAATGCCCAAAACATGCGACCTCAGATCAGATGATACGATCACAAAATCGATCATCGACCTTCGGCCTAGGGTGCTCTGGTATCCTTATGTTCAAAAGCACAGAAGTCTAACAGCAAACGCCCTCTCAGGTTTAAATCAGGGAGGCCTCTCCAGGTGTCTTCATCATTGCCCACGTGTGCGTTGAAGTCTCCCAGCAGAACTATCAAGTCCCCTACTGGAGCCCCATACAGAACTCCCTTCAGGGTCTCCAGGAATACTCCAAACTGCTGTTTGTTGCATATGCACAGACAACAGTCTGTTGCCCCCCACAAACATGGGGGGACAGTAGTTCAGGTAAGCCCCACCAGATCTAAATGGTAGCGATCCACCTCCCGCACAAATTCTGGCTCCTTCCCCCACAGCGAGGTGACGTTCCACGTCCCCAGAGCCAGCCTCTGCTGCCCGGGTCTGGTCCGTAGAGGCACCTGAAGTGGTGGGCCCATAGGATAGAGAGGAGGGTGCCACGTTGCTTGTACGGGCTGTTCCCGGCTGGGCTCCATAGCAAACCCAGCCACCAGGTGCTCGCCAGCGAGAATGGCTCCAGACAGGGGCAGGGTAACTTCTCCTCTCTTATGCTCCTCCATGAAGCGTCTTCTAAACCATTCTTACTCTGGCCCCTCGCCTAAAACCACTTTGCCTTGGGAGACCCTACCAGGAGCACAAGGCTCCAGACAACACAGCTCTCAGGGTCATAGGGACACACAAACATCCCCACCACGATGATTTGAAAGCAGTACACTTTTCAGTGTACACATAAATACAACTTATAATATACCTAAAATAAAATATACTTTTTATAAATATACAATAATACCAGTTAAATGTATAGCAAAATAAGTTTACATATAATGACAAATATTAAAAAATTTACCAAAAAATACAATTAACAAAAAAGTAAAATCTACTTTTAGTACCTTGTACACATACATTATAGTTTTAATATATATTAGTATACCATTTATTAATCTGGGATAGGTTTAGGCTTATATCAAGCCAAATGCTACAAAAAATCACATTCTTTTAATGTTATCCATATGGTCTGGCCACATAAGAAAAAAAAAGAAAACAGCATCTGTATCCTCTAAACCCCTGTGGGTGG
This sequence comes from Amblyopsis rosae, assembly GCA_025399935.1. Lineage (NCBI taxonomy): Eukaryota > Metazoa > Chordata > Actinopteri > Percopsiformes > Amblyopsidae > Amblyopsis > Amblyopsis rosae. The sequence continues at coordinate 12,633 of JAODTR010066831.1, forward strand.
TTATCCATCCATGGATGGTGGAGGGTTGCTTTAGCCAATCAGTAAGATGTGTTGACAAAATGGCTTACACCTAGAAACAGAACAGCTATATACAGTGTCTACAAGACTGAAAGACACTTAGCAAAAATTAACTGGCAATCAGTGGCAAAATGGACTTCTTCAACTCTGCTCTTGGAAGGAACATCACTTTTGTACGGCCTGCGTTTTTCAGGGATACCAAATATGAAGTACTACTACATATTTCTTTTTTTTGTTTACATCATATCTGTGCTAGGAAACTCTGCAGTAATGTCTGCAATATACCTGGATCAGAACCTAAAAACTCCTAAATATATTGCTGTCTTCAACATGGCATTTGTGGACCTGTGTGGAAACACTGCTCTGGTGCCAAAGGTTCTTGACACTTTCCTATTTGACCACCAATACATCTCCTACAATGACTGTATGGCATATATGTTTTTCACTTTTGTATTTAATTCTATGCAGTCTCTTAATCTGGCGGCACTCTCTTATGACAGACTGATGGCTATCAACTTCCCTCTCATGTATCACACTGTGGTGACCAACAGGTCCATGATCACACTTGTTGGCTTTTTCTGGTGTTTTGTTATATTTTGTTTTGTCCTATTAGTTGGCCTTCTAACCAGACTTTCCTTCTGTATGTCTGTTGTCATTAACAGCTTCTATTGTGACCATGGACCAATATATCGGCTGTCCTGCAATGATAATACACCCAGTATTGTGATCGCTTATTTGTTCATAAGCATTCTTCTTTGGGTGCCTTTGGTTTTTATCACTATAACCTACTGCTGTATAGGCTATGCACTATATAAAATAGCTACAGGCCGGGGCAGACTAAAAGACTTTAAAACCTGTACTTCTCATTTATTGTTGGTTGTCATCTATTATTTCCCAGCTCTAATGACGTATTCTTTAGCGGGTGAAATCCACCCAAATGACAGGATCATTAACCTGTCTCTGACAACAATCCTTCCTCCAATGTTGAACCCTTTTATTTATGTCCTGCAAAATTACAAAGCCATTCAAAATGTATCTAAAATAAACTGATATGATTTACTTGATCAATTTATAGTTTTCTTATCAAGTTATATATTGTGGTGCGGGTAATTCTATACAGAAAGCTACACAAATGCACTGTCAATAAAGTTAAATGCAAAGTTGTTAATATTAATAAGGGTTTAATAGTGTCATTAATTTAGAAAGTGGCTTGAGAGAACTGTATATTGATAGTAATTAGGTTTTGGCTTACATGCTGACAAAAGTAACAGTATGGCTCCCCAACTTGATTTGATTGGACAACAAAGGATATCTTTAAATATATTAATTGAAGTTAGTTTCCTTTTGTAAAGTTTTAATATTTTTGTAAAGTTTTCATACTGTTCAAACTGTGATTTGTCATTATTCTGTGATTATGTCGTAAACCTATACTTTTATTCAACTGTACAGTAGCGTATCATAACTCAATACAAACACGTCTACTTAAACAGAAATGTGTATGGGGCAGACAACCTGCAGTGTGTAACACCTGAATGTGATTAAATGAACATTGACACTGAGGTCTGTGGGTAATGGCCTTATAATTTAAGGAAACTGAACTCATTTATTTCAATGTATACTGTCAAAATGTGATTAGAAAGTCATACACAGCAGAAATATTGCCTCTTTGCTTCTCTTGCTGTCTCTTTGGTTGTGCCGAAATACATGACAAAAATACAAGCACACATTTATGGATTGAATAAAGAAAACACTAAAGCATTAGTTTTATGGTTACTTTAAAACTACAGAGGGCTTCAGCGTTTTTCTTGGCTTATAGAAACACGGCACAGGGACCCCCTATCATATGGTATAAAATATTTAGTTGTTGGGCCAACAATAATGTGTAGGGCGGCCTATGAATAAAAGTAGGCTACTATTTAGGCCATTAAAATAATTGACAGATTTATATATTTATAGCACATGTTGTATCTGTTCATGCATATTTTCTAGGGGTTTGAAACCGAAACCGCGATACAAACATCCACGGCTTCATGTCACGGTTCCGGAAGACAGAACCGCGGTCCACAGACACACACCCAACCTGCTACAGAGACATCCTGTTGAGCTCTCATACATTGCTACTGTAATTAAACTACAATATTCATTTCACATTTAGCTCTAAACTAGATTCGAACAACTGAGCCTTTTATAGTTGTCAAAACACAATACAAAGCAATTTATAGAATGCATGTGTTCTCATTCATGGAATTAACCACCGTCACTATGATGTCGGATTATGGCAACGAGTCTATTGCCTTCGCTTTACTCAACGAGACAATGTGGAATAATACCACACTTTATTTAGAAACATCAATGTGTGTGTCATTTTGCTGAGAAATTACAAAACGCGCAGAGCACACACACACTCACACACACACACACACACAAATACTGTGTAGTCTTCGTGGGTGGGTTAAGCATGAAGCAGCAGTAACCTTTTCTTGTGGGTGTCTCTTTAACAAAACTGACGTGTGTCAATAAAATATCCATGATGTTCAGCAAGGTATGAAAACTGTCTATTTTAATTCAGTCTGGTCTGTTTTGCCATTGTGTGGTTCCAAACTGTTAGTTTGTCTTCTTGCATTTTGTAACTTGTAGCAATGAAGCCAGTGTTCTTCTTAGTATTCCAAATTGTTTATTTGTAAAATGGTGTCTATTTTTAACATGAATATAGCAGCAAACAATTACTGTTTTCTATGTTAAGGATATAGTGGAATATTGTCCTTAGCAGGGTGTAATCCGATCTCATCTTTTTGTTTGTTTGTTTACCTATTGCTAGTGCTACAGCATACCCCGCATGTGTGGGTGGCAACAAGAAAGTGTTCTTGTTTGGCTGAGAAGCTGGTACTAGTGGGCCATCTAGTGGCAGAAAGTATAGAAAAAAGAAGACTATTCTACAGTACAGAATATAATCAAGGCCAGAAAAAATTCCAGATTATACTGCTCAAAGGAAAAATAATAATAAAACCGCGATATGAACCGAACCAATGCTCAAAAACCGAGATATGAACTGAACCGTAACATCCCTACTATTTACTGTACAGACTATCGGGCCCAATTCATTGCGCTCTTATTAGATTTCACAAATGGCCACTCCAACATGGACCTGGAGGCGGAGGCAAGTACCCTACAGTTCCACGTCAAATCGTTTTTATAAATCTTTGGTGTGGATTTGAGTGTGCACATTCTAAGATCAGATGTGCGTAAGTAGTTCTACTGTATATATGAGCCAGGATGACCTGCCATCGGCTCATGTGAACGAGTATTCAGAGAGAATGAGGAATAATTGTCCCACATGAACACTTGGGCTATATGGAGTTGTTTAATTTATCAAACTGGGCAGAAATACATTTCTACAAGAAAAGGTTGCACATAATTGGCTAGGAATGCAGGCTATTCATCCATTCATTCATAAATTCTGCTGTCTTCCATTCAGTAGCCAAATAGCCATCAGTCCCATCTCTTCTTCAGTCCGCAATTTGATACGAAGTCTGTCACATGGCTAAACAGGCATAGCATATAGCATGAACTGTCA